>MU227039.1:1588718-1631756 GCA_018584345.1 Thuja plicata
TTTCATAAGGAGTTTGTAAATCATTTATTGTTGAATATAGAATATCATTTCTGTCAACATGGTTTTTCATTCTCTGGCCTATCGGCCGCCATAGCTTCGGATCCTTCTCTCTTCTGTCTGTTTCATTATGTTTATGTGATAGTCATGCATGCAGGTTTCTTGGGTAGATTGATATTCGTCAATCTCAACAACTTTTAATTGATATATGCTCAGAATAGCTTAGAAATGATTATTTAAATACTTTAATTTAATTCATTTTTATATGGTTATATGTTGTGTATGATGTACTGCACCACCACTATACATTTTTCCCATTGGTGTTGGTATGAAGTGAGATAGAATCGTAGTCACTTGCTTGTGATATCTACATGGTGTCTCATTCTCCTTCATTATGATTATATATGTTATGTGTGCTTCGACTATCTGTATATTGATCATCCACACTTGATGTTTGTGTGTTTACTGAACACATATCAGGTACATTCATCCTAAGTTTCAAGAGTTGAGTGTGTACCTATATCCCCGATGTTGGCATATGGAGAGATTGTTGGCATAACTATTCTAGTTGATAAGGAGATTAAGTTGATGAAAAGGTTAGATCAATTATATAGTTTGTCATTGATGTTAAATAGTCAAAGAATAAAATTATTAACTATTGGCAACAAGGAATTCTTATCGTCATAAGGAGGATAGCTACCAAAAGCTGACAGCTATCTGTTAAAAGGGAAAATCACGACGCATCTAAAAAGGAGGAAGAATAGGAAATGGTTTAATAAGATGATGAATTTATGACCATTGGATATAGTTTTAGGTTTTTTTGATTAACAATTATCTACTTAAGGAAGAGACAAGAAGAATTTTGGGTATCGTGACGAAGGAGAAGAGAGAATAACAGTGGAATAGAAGAACTAATTAGAGAAGGATTGTTGTGATCATAGAAGAGGATACAGAGGATTGGAATGGTATGTTATTGTGTTAAGGAACTTTATTGGATCTGATATAGTAGAGATAGTGAAAACTAAATATTATTTTATAGGTTGTTACTCTCTAATAATTGTGACATTAAAATCCCTTATCGGGTGACCCTAACAGGTCTATTGTAAATCCTTTAATAGGGTGACATTCTCGAAAGAGTATTCAAGATCTTCTAACTAGGTTACTCCTAATAGGATATAAGACTTTAACAGGTCTCTAGGTAAATCCCATAACTGGGTAGCATTTAACAGTACTTTTGTAACCCTTAACCTAGCAAGCTCTTAATCGGACGTATTTCAGAAGAGTGGAACTATTTATGGGCACTGATCTCACACCGTGGTTTTTCCCCTAATCAAGTTTCCACGAGATAAATACTGGTGTTAATGTTGTATGAATGTTTATCTTATTTTGCATGGATGTTTAATGTTATGATAGCTGATAACACTTTTATAGGTTAATTAAGTTGTAACTAGTAAATCTGTTAAGAAAGATTTGGGATAGAGTTTTAAAGGTTAAGTTGGTGATTACTGATTCAACCCCCCCCCACCCTTAATAACCTTTCCTATAGCTATAATTGGTTCAGATCATTGGTTCCCTGATTTGGAAGCTTAACTGCTTAGAGAAAAGATCTCAAGATGTATAGGAAGGACACACCTAATTTTAATAAGAATGCAGATGACCTTAGAATGTGGGCATGTAGGATGACATTGCACCTATCAGGAATCTCAGATAATGCAGTGGATTTTCTTACCAATGAATACGTACAACCTTCCGATGTACTTAAAAAAATAGAGAAGAAAGAGAAATTGATTCATAAATCTATGATGATAGAGCTTGCAAGCGCTTTACACAACTCTGAGTATGTTGATATACAATATTTGCCTTCAACCAAGCAGATTTGGGATAAGTTGGTACAATTACATGGTGGAGATGAACATGTCTTACAGGAAAAGGTTGATAGACTAAAAAAAAAATATGATGAAATGAGAATTCAAGATCAAGAAACAATTGCACAATATGGAACCAGGATAAAATAAGTTGGTGCATCAATTAAAGGAGTTGGTGGAAATATGGAAGAAAGTGATGTAAGTAAAATGCTCAAAACACTACAACATAGGTAAGCTATTAGATTTTCTTCTATACAAGAGCTATGGACAATTGATAAGAGAAATATCACTATTGATTCACTTATTGGTAGGCTTACAGCATTTAAATTAAGTAATTATGACAATAGCCTACCTACTAGTGAAGTTGCATTTCAAGCTACAGCTAATGTTGGATCATCTAGAAAAGGAAAGATTGTTGTTTGTGACTTTGACAAATATGAAGGATTAGAAGTTGAGGAGAAAGAGTTGGAAGACACTGAGGCTTTGATTGCTAGGATAATTCCTAAAGGTAAAGGAAGATACAAAGGGAAAATTCCTATTGCATGTTGGAATTGTAGAAAAATCAGTCACTTTGCACATAGATGTCCTAACAAACTAAAAAAGGAACATGATGGAGAAAAGAAAGACAAATATAAGAAGTAAAAAGATTTCACTCAGGAGAGAAAAAAAGCTATGTTACATCACTAAAGAAGAAGACAATGAATACAATAATCATGAAGATGATAATGATGAGGAAATAGTGTTTGTTTCTATAAAATAAGATCCCTCTACTGACCATGCTAAAATTGGTGAAGACAAAGCTTTAGTCTCAAGTGTGAACTGCAACAATGATTGGATCATTGATAATGGTTGTACACACCATATGACTGGAGATAAGGATAGATTCATAAGCATGGAACAATGTAATGGAGGAATAGTTACATTTGGAAATGGTTATCCCTGCATGATCAGAGGTAAAGGTACTATTACTTTAACTAATTATATCACTTGTGATGATATTTAATGGGCTGATGGATTGACATATAGTTTGTTAAGCGTGTCTTGGTTGAATAAAAAAGGATTTAAATTTGAGTTTAGTAATGGAAAAGGAAAAATATTTGAGAAGACTGGAAAACTAATTGGAACTAGTGGACAGAAAAAAGTAATCTTTCCAAACTGAATACTACAATTGGTCACACTGATTTCTCAAGTTTATCAAGTAAAGTCTACTCTATAGAACATATCTTAGACAATGCACACAGATTTGTGTGGACCTATAAGTATAGAAAGCTATAATGTAGACAAACACTTTATAATTTTTAACGATGACTACCAAGGATGATGTCAGTAATGTTTTTAAAAGTTAAATCAGATGCTTTTCATATGTTTAAAATGTATAAAGCTATAGTTAAAAAAGAAACTGGAAAAACTTTGAAATGTCTTAGATCAGATAGAGGTGGTGAATTTACTTCTAATGAATTCAATGAGTATTGTGATGAACATCGAATCAAGATATATTTGAATGCACCGAGAACACCTCAACATAACGGAATTATAAAAAGAACAAACATATCTATTATTGAATGTGCCAGAACACTATTAAATCAAAAAGGAGTTACACAGAAATCATGGACAGAAGTTGTTAGCACTATTGTATACACACTGAATTGGGTACAACTAAATAAAGGAATAAACAAGACACCATATAAAATCTGGTATGGTTGAACACCTAATGTTAATTATTTTGAAATATTTGGAAGCAAATGTTATATTAAGAAAGATGATAGAAATGGAAAACTTTATAGTAAAAGTGATGAAGGAATATTTTTAGGATACTCTATTAAAAGTAAAGAATTCAAGTGTTTGAATAAAAGGACAATAAGATAATTGAAAGCGCAAATGTAAAGATTGATGAATTTTTAGAAAAGAATGAAGATAATAGTGTAAATAAACCATAAGGATATAGTGAATTGATTTACTTTGAACATGAAAAAATTAGAATCAGAACAAGCAAGTAGAGGCACCAATAACACCCAACCAATAACAACACCACTAAGTGAAACAAGTAATAGAAATGTACAATTTCAAACTGTAGAAACCGTAATGCCAAGAAATGTAAGGATTAATCACAGCTTGACAAATATAATTGGAGATAGGGGTGTTGGATTATTAACTAGAAGTCAATTAAGAGCCAAGGATACTACATGTCTACTATCGGAGATGGAACCGAGATTCGTAAAAGATGCACTAAAATATGAAGACTGGATACAACCGATGAAAGAAGAGATTGAATAGATTAAGAAGAATAAAACATGGTCGTTAGTTCCTAGACCTAAAGATAAAAATGTTATAGGAACTAAATGGGTTTTTAGGAACAAACTTGATGAGAATGGTGAAGTTATAAGAAATAAACCAAGAATGGTTTGCAAAGGTTATGGACAGGAAGAATGAATAGATTATGGAGAGACTTTTGCATCTGCCACTAGATTGGAAGGAGTTAGAATATTACTAGCTTACGTAGCATATAAAGGATTTAAATTTTATCAAATGGACGTTAAATCAGCATTTCTGAATGGAATATTAGAAGAAGTCTATATTGAAAAACCTAAAGGATTTGTTGTTGAACAAGGTAAGGATTTGGTTTGTAGATTGCATAAAGAATTATATGATTTGAAGAAAGCACTGAGAGCATGGTATGAAAGACTACATTCATATCTAGTTAAGATTGGATTTGAAAGAGCTAATGATAACAGCAATGCTTATTTAAAAACTGAAAGTGAAGACAAAGTTTTGATTGCTGAAATATTTGTTGATGATATAATTTTTGGAGGAAATGATTTTCTTAGTAAATATGTTGTTGAAGAAATGAGGAAAGAATTTGAGATGTCTATGATTGGAGAAATAAAATTATTCATTGGTTTGCAAGTACAACATATGACAAAAGGTATTTACATAACTCGGTCTAAGTACACTAAAGAGATATTGAAAAAATTTGGAATGGAAGATTCAAAACTTGTTGCTACACCTATGGTAACTGGTTGTAAACTATCAAAAGAGTATGATTCTAAGGAAGTGAATGAAACATTATACAGATCAATGATTGGGAAGATACATTATGTTGTTCACAGCAAACCTAATATTGCACATGTAGTTGGAATAGTTGCTAGATTTTCATCTAATCCTAAGGATTCACATATGATTGCAGTTAAGAGGATATTCAAATATCTTGAAGGAAAAAAAAATTATGGATTATGGTATGAAAGGAACAGATATTTTAATGTTCAAGCATATACCGATGCAGATTGGGCTAGAAATATTGATGACAAAAAAAAAGTACAAGTGGAGGAGATTTTTATTTGGGAAGAAGATTAGTGTCATGGATAAGCAAGAAGCATAATTGAATTTCACAATCTACAGCTGAAGCTGATTATGTTTTTGTTGTCATTAATTGTTAGCAAGTGTTATGGATAAAACAAATATTAGAAGGAATAAGTGAGAAAGTTGAAGAACCTATTATTATACATTGTGACAACACAAGTGTCAGTAATATATCAAAGAACCTAGTAATGCACTCAAAGACCAAGCATATAGCTATAAAGTATCATTTTCTAAGGGAGAAGGTATAGGATAAAGAGGTAAGATTAGAGTGCATTCCTACAAAGGAACAAGTTGTTGATATATTCACTAAACCACTACCTAAGGAGAGCTTTGAATATCTAAGAGGTAAACTAGGGGTCCTACCCCTATCGATAATTAACTAAAAGTAGATGAAGTATGCATCAGTTCATAACATTATAAAAAATACCTCAAGTCTGAATTGATGTACAGGTAGACTACTTTGTGGGGGAGCAGTCTAGGCAAGTGAAAGTAAAAGGAAGTAGACTAGAACAAGTACAAAATCATAAGATAGTACAGTGAGGTTAATCACCTTTACAATTGTTGTCAAAGGGGGAAAATAGAGAATAAGGGGAGAATAATGAATAAGGGGGAGAATTATGAGTGAAGAATAAAGGAAATGGAGAAGTAAAAGATACATAATAGAGAAAGAAGAGAGATGAAGCAGAAGGAAGTCTTATCAGTGTAAGGAGGTTATCTATTAAAACTTAATAGCTATCAGTTAAAAGGGAAAATTACGATGCATCTGACAAGGAAGAATAACAAGAAATGATTTAATAATATGATGAATTTACGATCGTTGGATCTAGGTTTAAGTTTTGATGGTTAACAATTATCTACTTAAGGAAGAGACAAGAATAAGTTTAGTACCGTGACGAAGGAGAAGACAGAATAATGGTGGAACAGAAGAACTAATCAGAGAAGGATTGTTGCGATCACAGAAGAGGATATAGAGGATTGGAATGGTATGTTATTGTGTTAAGGAAAAATATTGGATTTGATATAGCAGAGACAGTGCAAACTAAATATCATTTTATAGGTTGTTACTCTCTAATAATTGTGATAGTAAAATCCCTTATCGGTTGACCCTAACAGGTCTATTGTAAATCCTTTAACAGGGTGACATTCTTGAAAGAATGTTCAAAATCCTCTAACCAGGTTACTCCTAATAAGGTATAAGACTTTAACAAGTCTCTAGGTAACTCCCATAATTGGATAGCATTTAGCGGTGCTTTTGTAACCCTTAATCGGGAAAGCTCTTAACCGGGCGTATTTCAAAAGAGTACAACTACTGGTGGGCACTGATCTCACACCGTGGTTTTTTCCCTAATCAAGTTTCCATGAGCTAAATACTGGTGTTAATATTGTATGAATGTTTATCTTATGTTGCATGGATGTTTAATGTTATGAAAACTGATAACACTGTTATAGGTTAATTAAGTTGTAATCGATAAATTTGTTAAGAGAAAACTTGGGATTGAGATTTAAAGGTTAAGTTGGTGATTACTGATTCACCCCCCTAGTAACCTTTCCTATACATACAGCCAAAAATGGTACCAAGAGATAGTGACTTTTGTCTTGCATATGAGCCAATGTCGTCCCTGTACGGATGACGTACCTATGTCCTTTATATTATTATCTCTCTTCTTTGAGAGTTTTGCAGCTGTCGTGAAAGGTGTTTATTTTAATGCCAATTTTTATGCGTTTGGGGTTTTTAATTTAATTTAATTTTAATTTACTGGCTAATTTTTCATAGTCAGATTCCAAATGTCTAGGATCAATTTGTTTTTTTTGGAGCTGGTCAATTAGATTATTTTAAATATTTAAATAATCTAATTTATAAAGTCACTTTTTAAAAAGTATTTTATATGCTGAAAAGTGAGTTCTTTTCTCACTTCTACTTGATTGGTTTTTATTAAAATTTGGATTTTGCTCCAAACTTGTGTTATACCCTGCGTACCCGTCCCTACATTTTGTGGGCAAAATATTGGGTCCCTTCTTTTTGCTTTGGCTCTTGCCTTGCTTTTTTTGTTTCTTTGTTTTCTCCTCTGACCTTTCCCTCCCATGAGGTTTGTTTACTTTCTGTGTTTGTCTTTTGTGCCTCCGGGACCCGGTCCCAGAGTTGGTTGTTCTTTCTAGAGCCGAATTCCAGACTCCAAGATTCTTCGCCATGATGTCTTCTTCTCGCAAGAAGGTATGGTTGCATGGAATCCCCGGGCCCGGAGTCCAAAGGTTTGCCTATTCTTGAGTTTGTGGAGGAGAGGGTAACTTGCTTTTACCTTGGGTATAAATAGAAATTACATGCCACTTTTATAGTCACTGTGATTAGAACACTTGTGCATTCATAGCGAATCAAAGACAAATTAAGGAGATTTTTTTTAACTGCTTTTGCTCCCGTGTTTAGTGGCTGATTACCAGTGGGTTTGTCATGATTATTCATGGTAATCCTTAAGGTTATCTTGTTGCATAGCACTCCTAGTGTTCTTATCTCCTTTAATTTCTCTATGCTTCCAGGTAGGTTCTCTGGTTTCTTCTTTTTCGTTCTTTCTAGTTTTTGTTTTCATTTTGTTTCCTTGGTTTTGCGTTTTCAGTTTCTTCTCGTGTTTCTCTTCTGGTTTGCCTCTCATTGGTGGGTTGGCTCTGCCAGAGGGTTGTCTACCCTCTGTGCAGTTGTAAGTTAGTGTTTATGATGTACATTTCCTAGGGTAGGCCTCGGGCCTGTGTATAGTCAGGTAGATAGTCTCTAAAAATCTTGTAAATACTCTATATTTTGATGTGTATATATTTAGGTCTTTGGCGCTCTATATTTTTATGTATATATCTAGTGTATATCCTTCCATTTTGGGTCGATCTCACCATGATTTTGTCTATGTTTCTCCAAATCTATGAGCTCACCTACACGGAAAAATACCACCTGGTTGGAACTTGGCACTTGGCTAGTTTCAACCATGGCGGTTTCTCTCTTTGTCGTCGAATCAGTCTTCATGGCACATTTATTTCCCATGCGTGCATTTAAGTCCCATCAATTGTCTCCCATCTCACATGCATTCGAATAGTTAGCGTCATCGTCACCATAACTCCCATTTATTCCATGACCACATGATGCCCACGTAAGCCTGACAACTCATCTTCTAGTCACATCTCCCAATGGTTATTTTGTCGTACTCTAAGCCCTACGTCCTCACCCAGCCTATATCTTACTTTTGTCAAACAGGCTGAAATCCCCGGGCCCAGATAGTAGTTTAATTTCCAATTCTACATTCTATGCATGTCTTTTCCAAGTTTTGACGTAAATTAACTTTTTAGGTGAAATACGCAATGCGGTGGTAGGTTCTCTAGAATCCGCAGTAGCATTTTATCTTATGAAAATTCTGATGGTGGCCTTACCTTGCAGATTTTCAAACATCCCACTTTCACTATGTCGGAGGCATTTGCATCCTCTCCACCCAGGAGTCCAGATCTCCCCACCATGACAGTCACCAGGGCATCCGTCAGGTCTAAGATTGAAAGGGCCCTAGAGAAGCTTCCCCTCAGCATGAAATATTTGAAGGAGAATACCATTGCAGGATCAAAAATCGAATCCAAGGTTCAATTGATCACCAACACCAGCATCAAAATGTGGGTAGAAATGCAGGCCCTGGTAAAAATGATGTTCATCCAATAAACAGTCGGGGACCAGTTGGCCATCAATATTGGATAATTCAAGATTCTAAAGGCCGCTTGCTTCCCATGTTTTGTGCAAGCCCTGAAACTTATTCTCACTCTGGTTGTGCACTATAACTCCTCCATTCGGGCCATCATGCTAGCTGCCCTGGTCCCGACCAGATATCCCATGCCCATGGTGTCCCTAGACACCGCAACTTTTCAGGCAGGTTTGAGGATCCCTCAATTTGACAAAGCAGTCGTCGTCACCCGATCCGATGCCTTGGGGAAATTTTAGTAGCTAGAGGTTATGGCCTGGCAGTATCTGAACAACAAGTGGCTGAAGACCCCAAAGAAAGATTCCAAAAGAATGAAGCTGGAAATTGCCAGATCTAAATTCAAGGAAAGCATCCAAATGGGGATCATAGCATTATGCAATATTCTTGGGCAACCCCATGCCTAGGAATTCTCAAGATGGATGTATTACTTCCTGCTAGGCATCTCCACTAGCGAGAAGTATTTTGATTGGGCTGCCATCATTTCGGACCATGTGGACTCCCAGTTCCTTCAAGTGGCCCAGACCTCTAAATTCTATATGACGTCCTATGTTCTCTGGGCCCTAGCACAACAATGCCCCATCACAAATGGGTTGTTCCTACAAATCCAATGGGAGGCTAGCTTCTTCAACTTTTGTCAAGTGAACGATGCCTTCGTTTACTACAATATTCTCACACCTACCTGGGATGCCAAGTACCGCCTCTCCAAGGAATTGATGGATTTGGTTAGAAGTTATGGCTACTACTATATCCAGTTCCAGTAGCATACCTACATTCGGGTAACCGGTTTCTCCAGGAAACCCTATTTGTTTCCCAAGCATTGTGGGAACAAAATAATTCTTTTGGAATATTTCTAGCAGATTCTGGAACTGCATGCCCTCTACACTGTAAAGAAGGTGGTCAATTTTCTATTCCCAATCACCTATGGGAATTACTCATGTAGTCTAGTTGCAGCCAAGGAGGTGGACAACGAACTTAAAAGCTTGGGCTTAATAGAATTCTATCTGGAGTAGAAGAACTTTGATCCGCTAGGTAAAATAGCAATGGCACTTCCCCGGGCATCTGAGCCCCATATATTCCACATGGAGGACTTCTAGGAATATTTCCAAGATGATTTTGAAGTCTGGAGCCAGCACTTCATCCGGATGAAAATGGGGATGATGGAGAGGCTGAAGCTTCAAAAATTTCTGGGCGACTTTTTGAACACCAGGTCCAAAATAGACCCTCAGTACAAAGATAAGGGAATACACAAGATGGCTCTCCCTCCAGTAGATTGGAATGCCCAGGAGGGGCCAACTATTGAAGATATCACTCGCGACATGGTCGAGCATAGCCATGCTTATTTCAAAAGGGCGTGCCCAGGGAGTACACGCAGAGTTGGCCCGACAGTGCGGGGCCTGACTTCTGGGGCTGGAACCTCCTCACAGGGAGAGGATAAAGTAAAAAGAATAATGGGGACCTTGTCCCAAACCCCATCTATAGTTCTTAGAGAAGAGAAAATACAACATACACTGGCGGTCTCCCAGCAGATGAAAGATAAACTAATCACGCGGTTGGCCACCCTGGTACTCATGATCAGGCCCGTTCATCCTCCCTCTTCCCCTTCACTGGTAGCATTGATGGTCTGAGCAATAGGAGACAGAGCAGAAGAGGAGAAGGAAGCTCTAATGGATGCAGGGACCCCTTTGGTAACCAAGAGAAAGAAAAAGAAGACTAACTCTCAACCAAGGGCAGAACCAAAACTAGGGATGCCAAGCATCCAAGAAGAACAAATTGTTTCTTCCGACTCCCCAGAGCTGGACAAAGAGCCTAAGGATATCCTAGAGAACCCCCTCCCCATGATGAATTTGATGATTTATTTGGAACTGATGAATTTGGAAACTTGCAGGGGGTTATCATAAAGTTAGCGGAAGAAATCACCGCACAGGATGAACTCTCGGGGCAAGAGCCTACACAAGAGTGAGAAGCCCAGGTAGAAG
Source organism: Thuja plicata (assembly GCA_018584345.1). Taxonomy (NCBI): domain Eukaryota; kingdom Viridiplantae; phylum Streptophyta; class Pinopsida; order Cupressales; family Cupressaceae; genus Thuja; species Thuja plicata. The sequence goes on from MU227039.1 coordinate 1,599,633, forward strand.
AAGAAAAGGGACAAGAACAGGTGGATACCTCCAAATTCCCAGAGATACATGTTACAAGGACTAATTAGGGCAGGCAGAAGCAGGATGATCAAATGGCATCGGTTGGGAAATCGAACCCACAGGAACAATCGTGACCCCAACTATCGTGCTCCAAACACGACCTTCAAAAGTAACATTTGGGGAAGTGATCACAGTGGCCCAAACATTGAATCTTGGCCCAAAACCTCCCCCACCTCTAGAGAATACACCAGTTGAAGAGAAAATCCCAGCAACAGAAGATGATGAACAACAGCAGGATGAGAGGAACCTTGGGGAAATAAATGATGATCCTAACATCGTCAAGGATGTAGACATCGGGGCAAAAGATACAAGTACCACCAGAGTAAGTATCACCAGTGAACCTAAAGATACAAGGAGGAGTCAGGAATGGCTCATACTGTCAAAGGGACACAACAAGATCTAGAGGAGAAATCACAAGAATAGATTCTGGCTGCAAAGCCACCCCTACCACCATAATGGTTGGTGGAGTCTCACAAGAGGAGGGCCCTGGTGACGCCCAAGGCCCATCTCTCCTTGGCAGAGATGATGGTGCAAATGTAGAATCCTCCAAAGACCAATAAATTTCAGACAATCTATACTCTTCAGACTGGGCTAGGCAAAGATACAGTCGCGATAATTGTGACACCTTCCCCAGGTGTAAATGAAACAATGGCTAAGGACGATGAATATTCCATCACTAAAGTATCACTAGGGAAGAGAGGGAAATAGGGTAAACTAGACCTATTGAAAGAAGCGACCAAGGTGGTGGAAGCTTGTTATGAAAAAGAGGCCCAGAAATTCAGGGTAGAAAAAGAAAAGAATGCAAATCTCATGGGGTTGCTAAAGGAGCTCGCGCAGCCTCTTACTACCATTCCCCCGGGTAGCTCCACATTTGACGCATTGCTCCCTTAGAGCGACATAGATTCATTAAGGGTGATGAAAAGAAAAGCCTAGGCAGTTGATGAGTGGGTTACAGAATAGGTGGGGAACGTCCAGCGTTTCTTAATATCCACACTCCCAGACTTGTATGCGGCCAGCAATACTATACATTAGGCTGAAACTACTATCTCCATCTGGGATGGAGACATCAAAAATTATGAGGCATGGAAAGCCAAGATGGAAGATCTCATCAGCATTGGAGAAGAAATTATCTCCGAGGCAAGAATTTTAGGAGAGGAGTCTTTTGACTTTGTTCGGACCCAGCACTCTAGACTTGACCTCGCATTGGAGGTAATCAAGCAACTGGTAGGGGCTACGCGCGACAAAGTCTAGGAAGTTCAATATTCTTTCAATTTATACAATTCATTCATCTCCAAGGTCTCCGAAGCTGATCCCTTTAGCACTGAAACATACACTCCAGAGGAATATGTCCTGGGAAAGTTCAACGAGCTGATGGAGTCTCAGTATGGATCCCCAAAGGGAATGGATAGAGTGAAAATGTCAAGGCTCACTTACATGGTGCTTCAAACTCAAGACGTGACCAAGATGGCCGCAGAGTTCAAGGCAAATATTCCAGATTTGGACAAGCAATTGGAGGCGACCAAATACCGACGGGCCAGCTTTAAGGACATAGACAAAGACAGAATCGCCTAGCTTCTGCAGACATTCAATGATACTAAGGAGCAATAAAATCCTCTGGGCTCTGGGTATGATCAGCAGGAGATGTAATTTTTGTATTCATTCATTATTTGGGGTGTGAGCTCCTAGATCCCGAAGTCCTAGATCCAATATTATTTTTGGAATTCTTTAAAGAGACCCGTGTCCTAGTTCCCAAGGTCAACCGATCACTTTCAAGGTAGTCAATAAAAGGTGTCAGAAGGCAGGTAACCACAATAAGGCACATCGGCTCGACAAGAGGGTTCTGACAGATGGTCTTCCCAAGGCGCTACTTCAATGTTACACCTAGCACATCGAAGATAGCGAGCCGCTCTCCCATTTATGAGGCATGTAGCCTTGATCCCTAGGGGATCAAATTTCTTCTCTTCTCCTACCAGCTCTCCTCTCGAGGTTGATTCTTCCACTCCTCTTTTCTTGTCTTATTCTTCTGACATGACAGACCTTTTTCCATCTCGAGGTCTTTTGTAGCGTGGTGCAGGTAGTACCGACCATCAGAAAATAGTATTATATTGTAAGGTGTAAAATAAATTAGGTTAAGTTTTAGGTCAAATCTTGTGTATAAATACTAAGTCCGACCTCATTCCAAGGGTCGGAAAAATTGATGATTTTGCAGTCCATAACTAATAGCATTTTAGTTTTCTCATTTCTTAGTTGCAAAGCTCAATGCTCCTTAGTTTTAAAAGCTTTTAATAGATAGATGCTCCCTTGGAGCCACCATTGTAACATGCACAAGTGCTTGCTGGAAATATGTTAATGAAGAAGGAAGGGTTCTATCAATGAAGTTGTTAGCATTCTGATCTCTGGGTTGATGGTATTTTATGCTTTATGTTATTATGTCCTTTTCTCTAATACTTCAAGTAGATTAACGAACTCCTTTTCCTTTGCTATTGATTAAATATGAGCTGATGGTTCTGTATTTCTTCAGTATTTAGCGTAGTGTGTTAGAGCATTGTTGATGTTTTGAATTTTTAAGTATAACTATAGGTAGATGGAATATTTCTAACTCTGCAGTATCTTTTGAAGTTTATTTGGTAAAGTTAACGAATGCTTGTAGGAAACCCCACTCACTTGAATCCCCAAAAGAGATGAGCCAAGATAACCAGCTATCCCCCCAAACAAAATAGTCACATTTCCCAACTAAGCTCCCGTACTGTCGAGACTTGACTCTAACGTGCTTGAAGGCCCAGGGAATCTTATTTCCCTGGACAACCTTTACAAGCAAAGTTGGCCAGTACCCGGTGACAACTTACATCTATTGGTGGACCCGGTCATAAAGTCCCGTCAATAGAAACTGGCGCTAGAAGGAGTGCATGAACTCGTCCCCCTTTGAGGATTCAAATTTTACACCACCCAAGGGTTCCCTCAGCCATAGTTTTAGGATTTGAGCCTTCAGTGGGATTGGATTTTTTTCACCAGTGAGATTCGAAAGAGTCCTTAGATCAGCTCCCAATCTTAGATGGTTTGTCAAACTTGAGCCTCCCACTCAAAAGTAATGGACACTGAAAGCCAAGTCAGCCACCATTTTTTGGGGATCTAGCATACCCTAGAATACCCAAGTCCCCCAGATGACCCCGGGAACTAGCGCTCAACCTAGTCAACATCCAACACCCCCAATGGCCACGTATTTTGGAAATACTGAGTCCCCAACGAGAAATTTTTTGGGTGTAGCGAACGACTTACCTTCGCACCCAGAAAATATTTATCCCCAATATGAGTACTTAGGCTTGCGGACCACAGAAGAGCATCTGCGGGCATACAAAGATGCCATGAACTGACACCAGATCCAAAATAAGATGTTGTGACCTAGATGTTCCCTCTATCCCTGGGATAGAACAAACTGAATTGGTACCTTAACCTACCTACTAATTCCATCAACAGTTGGCAGGACATGGAGGATGCCTTCCTAGTTGCCTTCTGCATACACGTGGACCCAGTGTGGTCCCACAGCCAGTTCATTTCTATCAGGAAGGAACCGAATGAGCCCCTTGCAGCATTCAACCACTAGTTCTAACGTGCCTTGAAGTGGTGCATGGGCCCTTTCATCCCATCCACGGATGTGACTATCTAGACCTATATCAACGTGATGGACCCCTTTGTTGCCACTCTCCTTTGGAGAACTACCGCCCCTAACGACTGAGATACTTTGGCGAAGGTTTACAACCTAGCCTTAGAATTGTCCCATGGTCTTAACAAATCCCCGGGCGGGATTGGGTAGAGCATGTCATTTAACATGACACCTAGTGAAACTTTTTATGCCAGGGGATATAACCCCAATCAGGCAATGGGTGCCCCCGCGATGGCCATGAATCCCCCACCACCGCCGATAGACTAAAAGGCCCAGTACGTGTATCCATCTCAAACCTAGACTACACCAGGCCTGGAATATTTTCCCTAGAACCACCCATAGCAAATGAAACAACCACAGATAGAACCATCCAAAGTGCCTTTCTTCCAGTTATCTACGGCTGGAGGATTGCTGCCCTCGACTCCGGTGAATGTTGTCGCTTTCCTAGGAAACCAATAACAACAACCGTCACATTGTGACATGAATACCCAGTTGACCGCCGAGGTTGAATCCCTCCAGAGAATGTTGTCTACACTGACTATGGACATGGTTCAACTGAAGGCAGGGTCCTTTGCACCCCACAACACCAATTTCCAGAGAGGGAATATTTTCTCTGGCCAACGAAACAACAATGTCGGAGGAAGAAACTACAACGGGCCTCAGCCCAATCAATAGAAATGGAATAACAATGCTAGTACCAAAGGTCCACCCTCGAACCAGAACACCAATCAAGGTGATGCTAGACCTTCTCACTTCACACCAGTTGCAGACTTCTAGCCCATGACCAACTGGTGTAGATTCTATGACACAGGCTCTCACAATGAGGTAAACTGTGCCACGCTTGAGAAAGTCATCATGATTTCCCATTTGGATAGATAACAAGCTTATGATCCTACTCCCCCAAAGCCTCATATACAAGAGCCCACTCATGGTGCATTTTCCTATGAGACCATCTTCTTTGGAATAGGCAGAGAAGATGAAGAAGAACCCAAACTACAGGGGTTCTTTGACGAATCTATTCTAGCCTTTGAGGCCAATGCCTTCACCAACTCATGAACTCCCTACAACACTCAGAGTTAGGCTGGTAAGGGACCAGTTTATATTCCTACACCTCCCAAAGACACCCCTCCCTGAGACAACATGACTGATCGGTTTGTCCCTCCAAAAGGCCCTGGCTCTAACCAAGCTAAGGACCCGGTCAAGGGAAGCCACCAATTCCTGGGAAGAAAGTTTGACATCACGAAGGCATTAGAATAAACCACCACCTCCATGACCTTGATGGAGGTTTTTTTGAACTGTCCCAAGTAGAAGAAGTCTCTTCTGAAATTCTTGGGAAACCCAGAATCCGTCAGTCGCCCACCCAAGGCTGTCTCTTTTGAGGATGCCAATGCGGCTGTCTTCCAGGGCAAAAATGAAGATCCTCCCTTCCTGCTAGGCTTGAACATACAAGGAAATAATACACACAACTTCCTAGTATATTTTGGGGCTTTGATAAACATCATGCCTTTATCCATGTGCCAGAAGCTCAAATTTTGACCCACCCCACCTAATGGTACAGTAATCTAGCTGGATAAAACTACTGTAAAAATGGTGGGTGAACTGAAGAACATCTGGGTTCAACTCATCTAGGACCCACAGATAGCTAGTACAATTTACATCCAAGTGGTGGACATCCCAGAGACTTATGGGATGTTACTAAGTTGAAATTGGTCCAACTCCCTGAACAGATACTTCTTGACTGACTTTTCCCACTTCTGGCTCCCCTGGAAAGGAGAATCTAACAAGATCTGGGTTGAAAGTGAGCCCTAGATGAAATAGGCCCTCACCAAATTCAGGAGGGTGAATGAAGTCCTCTTCTCTGAGACTTCCCCGGGGGTGTACCAACCCCTTGAAATATTAACATTCAATTTCACCCCGATGGAAGATCCCATAGTTTTGTAGAGAACCCGGGACCTAGAGAAAAAATTGAGGGTTGAGGTTAACTCTTAGGGTGTCGCAATGACCCCCACCACACTCTTGTCCAGCACATGGTGCCAGGTATATTACCAAAAATATTTGGAGCTAGAGTGTGAACCTTGCTTTTTTTTTCTCCCCAGCATATCAATGCCCTCTGGAAAGGAGAACACACGACTGATTCCCTGGGACCCAGTACTTCTACTGGCAGTGCCCCTTCGATGTTGTTTGTTTGGGAATCCCAATTAAATATTCCTCCAAATACAAACCTCATCCATGTATCATCAGCACCAGGGGAAACTCCTCCCAACCCTCCCAAGAATAATTCAAAGATCACTTTGTCTTCCCTACCCCAGATAATAAACGATGACTTGTGGACCCTTAAGTTCGACGGGTCCCGATCCAAACAAGGCTGTGGGGCCGGAGTGGAACTAATCAACCCGCAAGGAAAATCCTTCCTCGCATCCTATAGGCTATAGTTCAACTGCATGAATAATGTCATGGAGTACAAGGCTTTGGTCCTCAGACTCCTATTTGCACTAAGGAAAGGAATCACTCGCCTCCGAGCCCTAGGTGATTCAGAGTTGATTGTTAAGTAGGTCCGGAGTCAGTACACCTATCACGACAAAAGGTTGGCTGCATACCACAACCAGACATGGAGCCTTATTGAGGATTTTGATGCCTTTGGCATTGATCTTATTCCCTGGAGATGAAATTATGTCTTAGATGCCCTTGTTGTTTCTGCCAACATGCTTGAGCCAATAGCTGGCTCGCAACTCCAGAGATTCTCTGTTGAAATGATCCCCACCCCGTCCATTCTAGATAATGTCACCCATTTTTAGGTTTTTCAAGATGATCAGCATATCCTAGCCTTCGTGGCAAATGTTGGTGTTTTTGAGGACCAGATAGTGGAAGAAAGAGATTACGATGATACTGGATAGGGTGATGAAGATGACGGGATCATGGACTTACCAACAAACACCATCCCTAAGGGGATGGTCACACTTGAACAAATCTTCAACTCAGACCCTTGGGGCTGAGAAAAGATATCATCCTCCTTTGAGGGAGGAAAATTTGAGAAAGTGAACATTGGCCAGCCTGGTGAAGAGAAAATGATACACATTGGCATCTCCTACTCCCCTGAGGAGAAGGAAAAGATTCTTGTGGTTCTCTAAGAATACATTGATGTTATTGAGTGGGGGTATGAGGATCTGAAGACATATGATACATCCATCATGACCCATACTATCCCACTCAAACCTGATGCTAAGCCTTTCCAGAAAAAGCAACAATCGGTCAACCCACTGATCAAGCCTATGATTTATTAGGAGGTCCAAAAACTGTTGTCGACCTGGATAATCTTTCCAATTCGGCATACTACGTGGGTTACCAACCTAGTCCCTATGAGGAAGAAAAGTGGTGAGATCCGCCTTTGTGTGGATTTCCAAAATTTAAACAAAGCCTCCAAGAAAGACAATCACCCTCTCCCCTCACTAGACGAGGTATTGAAAATCGTGAATGGATCATAAATGATGTCCTTCTTGGATGGGTACTCTGTGTATAGCTAAATCATGGTTAAATATGAGGATAGAGACAAAACAGCATTTACCACCAAGTGGGGAATGTCTTCCTACTGGAGAATGCCCTTTGGCTTGATTAATGTAGGGGCCACATTTCAAAAGGCCATGGACATTGCGTTCAAGGACCTTGGGAACTGGTGTATAATCATCTACATGGATGATTTGACTGTCTTTTCCTAGGATAGACATGATCATTTTTCCCACCTTGCCCAGATTTGTGATAGATGTCGCCAATATGGAATATCCCTCAACCCTAATAAATGCATATTCAGGGTCACTGAAGGGAAGTTGCTTGGGCATATTATCTTCAAGAAGGATATATCCATTGGCCCCGAGAGAGGTGAAGCATTTCTAAACCTACAAATGCCTAGAAACAAGAAAGAAATGAGGTCTTTCTTTGGGAAGATCAACTTTGTCGGGCGATTCATCACTGGATTCACCAAGATAGTGAAGCCACTCAACAAAATGATGAATAAAGATACCAAAATTGAGTGGAGCCCTAAAGAAAAGTGGGCATTTTCCTAGATTAAGAAAATGATAACAAAGGCACCAGTTCTGGCTAGTCTGGACTATTCCCTCTTGTTTTACATCTATTCCTTCACTTCGTTGCATTTTGCCGTGGCAGTTTTGACCTAGAAGGTTGAAGAGGAAGAACGACCAATAGCTTTCATGATCTCCCCCTTTAAGAATGTCGAAGTATGATATTCACCATTGGAAAAATAGGCCTTTTCTCTTGTTCACACCATAAAAAAAAATTGGCATTATATCCTCCAAAGAAAGGTGCACGCTATCATCCCGGACCAGGCAGTAAAATCTTTGCTGATGCAGAGTGAGTTGGGTGAAAGACGGGGGAAATAGATGGCCATCCTCTAGGAATACAATTTGAAAATGCAACCCATGAAGATAGTCCAAGGCTAGGGACTATGTAGAGCGATGGTAGAAGAGACTCCCCACATTGAATGTCAGATATATACAGTGGATTCCATCACTCAGGATCCATGGTACACAGACCTGGTGTACTTGTAGTTGAATAACAGATGCCTAAAAGGATTTCCTCCAAATAAATGTCACGCCCTATAGTTGAAAAGTGCACACTTCATGATCAAAAATTCCACCCTTTTCACAAGAACTATGAGGGAGTGTACCTCTAGTGCATTGATAGGGTTCAAGCTGCAAAGATAATCGAAGAATTTCACGGGCAGTTTGGAACCGGGCATGGCTCAGCTGACGCCACTTCCCAACAGATTCTCCAGGCCAGATATTATTGGCCCTATATCTTCAAAGATGTCTACACTCACATCTGAAAGTTCCATACTTTCCAAACCGCAACGCATCATGAGCGGAACCCAACTATGACTTTGTAGCTCGGTTAAGATTATCGTGTGCAAATGTTTGAGTTTCCTCTTTTTGAGATTTTGCCTCTATACTTGATTTTGATCGCATTAGAAATGTGTGAGGTTGGTGTTTGAGACTGCATCACAAGAACCTTGTGTGTTGGATTGACTAAGGCACCAAGTACTTTCATGAGATTGATGAACGAGGCATTGAAGAAATTCTTGGGTAAGTTTGTGATTGTTTACCTTGATGAAATTCTAGTTTTCAGTAAAGAAAGGAAAATCATTTGTTGCGCTTGAGACAAGTGTTGTAGAGATTAAGGGAAGAGAAGTTGTTGATGAACATCAAGAAGTGTTCCTTCATGAGAGAAGAAATACTATATTTGGGATTTGTGATATTTGTAGAGGGATTGAATATGGATCTTGAGAAGGTTAAAATGATCATTGAGTGGTCTATACCTATGAGTATTTGAGAGTCGAGATCATTTCATGGATTGGCTAGTTTTTACCAAAAGTTCATTAGGAATTTCAGTTTGGTTTCTTATCCTATGACTGAGACAATAAGAGGGGACAAAAAAGAATTCAAGTGGACGCATGGAGCACAAAGGAGTTTTGAGTTATTGAAGCAGAAAGTAATTGAAAAAAATGTGTTAGCCTTGCCTGATTTGAATAATTTTTTTCAAGTGCACTATGATGCAAGTGGAAATGCCATTGGAGTAGTGTTGACTCAAGAAGGTAGATCAATTTCTTATTTCAGTGATAATTTGAATGATGCCAAGAGAACATATTCAATTTATGATCAAGAATTTTATGCCATAGATCAAGCCTTAAAGAAATGAAGACATTACTTGTTTCCTGAGGAGTTTGTGTTATATACAGATCATTAAGCATTGCAATACTTGAATAGTCAAAATAAGTTGAATCAAAGACATATGAGATGTGTTGAATTCTTAAAAATTTATACATTTGCGTTAAAACATAGGAGTGACAAAAAAAATAAGGTTTATGATGCATTGAGAAGGAGGACTTTGTTGACCGAGAGAAGAGTTGGAGTATTGGGATTTGATGAGTTGAAGACCTTGTATGCGGATGATCCTGATTTTTTAGAACCTTGGAGAGCTTGGAGGGAACTTGTTGTAGTAGACCGAAGAAAATGGTTGGAATATTTCATTCATGATGGTATTTTATTTAGAGGGATTCAATTGTGTATACCTAGAATTTCTATGAGGGATAATTTGATTAAGGAGAAGCATTGTGGAGGATTATCTATAGACACTTTGGTATTGACAAGAAAATGGCTTTATTAAGTGAGAATTATTTTTGGCCTCAGATTCATAAGGATGTAAGGAAGGTTGTTCACAATTGTAAAATTTCACAAGTTGTAAACGGAAGTAGTCAGAATACCAGATTGTATACACCTTTGACAGTGCCAACTAGACCATGGGAGGACATTAGCATGGATTTTTTGTTTGGGTTACTGAAGACACAAAGAGGTAATGATTCTATATTTGTGGTAGTGGATATATTTTCTAATATGTCATATTTCATACCTTGTAAGAAGACAAAAAATGCAATTTATGTAGCCAATTTGTTTTTCAAAGAAGTTGTAAGATTGCATGGATTGCCTAAAAGCATAGTTTCAGATAGAGATAGTAAGTTTATTGGATATTTTTGGAAGAAACTTTGGAAGAAGATGAAGACTGATTTGAAGTTTAATTCTACATTTCACCCATAGACTGATGGGAAAACAAAGGTAGTGAACATGATTTTGGGTAACTTACTAAGATGTTTGGTTGGAGAAAAGACCAGTAATTGGGATTTGATCTTAGGACAAGCAAAGTTTGCATACAACAATTCAGTGAATAGGAGTACATGAAAGACACCATTTGAAATAGTTATTGGTTTTAATCCTAAAGGAGTATTAGAGTTGAGTTATATCATTCACGAAGTCAAGAGAAGTGCAGAAAGAGATAAAGTCATCACATGAAGATGTAAAACAACATTTGGAGAAAATGAATCAGACATATAAGGAAAAAGTGGATATGAAGAGAAGACATAAGGAATTCCAAGTAGGGGATAAAGTAATGGCATATTTGAAGAAGGGTAGATATCCAGTGGGAACATATAACAAGATGAAGGTGAGGAAGTTCAGACCATGTAAGCTCTTAATGAAATTTGATTTAGGGAATGCATACGAAGTAGAGTTACCAGAGGACATGGATATATCACCTATATTCAATGTTTCAAATTTGTATGAGTATCATGAACCTAATTTTCATGGCAATGATGAATCATATGTTGAGCAACAATATCCTAAGGAATTGAAGGAAATAGAGAAGATTTTGGATGACAGAATTAGAAGTACAAGAAGAAAGTAGTACAAAGAATATCTTAGCAAGTGGAGAGGCAGACCAATTTAGGATTTGTCATGGATTTTTCAGAATGAGGGAGACCACCTTGGTTTTCCTTTAGTCATAGGAAAGTGAGAGACTCAATTTTCAAATAACCCTGGGTGTCTAATGCAGGAGCATCTTAGGTTCTTGGCAATCTTGCATCAACCAAAAATTATTTTTTTTTGTCAGTTTAGTCTCTGTGTTTCTTTCAGTGTTCATGAAATTTTGATCGTTAGCTTTCATGAACCTTATGGCATTTTTCCAGACTCCTTCAAAACCTTCCCCTTGGTTTGCATCACATTTTCTTACTTCGCGTATGAGATCTTACAAATTCTTGGCAGGACTTAACCGTTCTATATGTTTTTCGACCAGTGTGTGTTTTCCGATCTCATGAAGGGATTTTCCATTTGGCATAGCTTAATGATGCATTTATCAATGTTATTAAGTTCATGGATGACCTACTTGAAGGATCAAAATTCATGTTTCATCAATTTGAGGGAGATCCTTGTGATTTAGGTCTGGCTTATATCTGTCATACGTTTTCTTTTCCTTGGGAAATGTAATCTTTCTTAGGCCAACCCGATGCTTGCAAAGGATTTATAAGCTCTTGTAATTGATTCCCTCTGGAAATCACAAAGAACACCAGTAGAGCTAGAAGCTTGGATAAGAATAGGTAGTATAAAATATAACCTACAAGCTTTTGAAACACATGCATGTATGCCTGGAATATATGACTGCGTGTTGCAGATCCATTGTACTTGATTATCTGATAATAAGAAGATTGATCTTGCATTTCTCTCCAAAACTGTCTGTATGTTTCTATTGGGGTGGTTCATGCTACAAGGATTGGAGTGATTGCTTTGAGTTCCCTCCGTCCTTGACTGCACCAAGAATACCCCCAAACTAAAAAGGATGAGCCTAAGAAACTAACTGGAGAGGTGATAGACATAGAGCATGAGGATGAAGAGAAAGAAGGTAAAAAAAATAAGAACAAAAAGAATAAGATGATGGTGATAAACCGAACTCTTCCCACCTAGTTTTGATAGTTGAAGTGCAACAAAATTTAATTGGTTCTATAGAAAACTAACCTAGGAAAGACCAAGAAAAGGATGATAAAAATAAAAAAATAGGGAGTTCTTCACAAAAAGTGTCTCCATTTTAGGAGAAGACCTCATAGAAAGACCCTTCACAATAAGAACAATAATTGAGGACTTCAAACAAAGGTAAATCAATTTAGTTTCAAAAATTGTGCTTTGAGATGCCCATCCTCCCTGGGAAACCCCCACATAGTTAAAATTGAACTTGGAAAAGAGGAGGTAGGTGATTGTAAAAAATATTAAGCTGCAAGACATGGTTGTAGAACATAAGAAGCCAAGGCCAAAGAAGGGGGCCAAAACATTATATTCCACTAGTATGAATGAAAAAGGAGAGGCAGTAGCTCAAATAGCTACACCAAGGGTGGACAAGGATGAGAGTAAGCTTTCCCTTACATGTTATCAACTTACACATGTTAATTTGGGTAATCAGACCTATAGGGAGGAGATAACCTCTTTTGAAGGGACCAATTATGTCCAAAAATGCAGAAAGATCAATTGAAAAAGGAAGAACTAAAGGCTCATCTATAATAGATGAGGTAATTCATCAAAGATTTGATCACTCCCCTTGCCTCTCAGACTACTATTCTTGAAGCTTCTACAATTATGCCATGAAGGAGAAAGTAACAATAATATATACATGGGTAGCTAAACAACTTCAACAAATAAGGGCACTGTTGACTGAAAGGTATAAGGTATATGAGGATGGTAAAAGGTGGAGGCTGAAATGTCAACTCTGTCCAACCTGTTGGAAAGGGATTCCCTCAAGTATGATAAGAATACAAGATTACTTGAGGAAATCAAGGCATTGGATCCCAAAGAAATGGAGAAGGAAAACATTCTTCAAGAATAAGACTTTAATTTTATAGATAAGATTAAAAAGATATTATACTTTCAGAGGGATATGGTTGATAAATATAGGGTGGCAATATATAAAGAATAACATGTCATGTATCAAGGCTATGAAAATTTTGAAGGATTTGTGGGGAATAAAGTAAATTCAAACCTCTATATTGAAAGCACACACAAGTTAAATATTGTTGATAAAGCCTTGGCTACCAAGGACAAGAAGGTAAGTATAATTTTTGATACTTACGAAAGAATCAACCAGTAAATATTGGATGGGTATGCAAATTTTGGCATAACTAATGAAAAGGATGTAGGTACAATTAGAGAACTTAAAGCAATAATTGATCATTTTAAACAAGTTATGAAAATTGAAATTTTAGATTGGAATGGGTAGGTGGCCCAAATTGAAATGAGCATGCAATAAACCGTTGTTTAGCTAGCTACAAAAGTTACGAGTGTAGTAAGAGGAAGCAGAAGCAACAAAACATTTTAAATATTGAAATTTATGGGCATGTTCTTTGATTCTTAAAATAAAAATTCTTTATTCTTTAATCATTTATTTAGTGGCTGATCTTTGGAGTTTTTTTAGAGTGTGTTGAGTCTTCTTTCACCAAACTGGCACTTAATTTTATATTTTTGGGCCATATAATCTTCATTTCTAGTAAATTGGCAGTTCTAACATGTAGTTAGCATGAACTTTCTTTTCTAGTGCAAAGGTGCCTCTGTTGGAAGTACAAGAATGGAAAAGCAAGATACTGAGAGGGGGGGTGAATTAGATCTTAAAACAAAATGATTCACATTCATACATATATGAATTTGACCTAACATCATATAGCATCAATAACATCAAATATGTAACTCATAACACAAAACTTGGTAACCCAGAAACCCAAATAGGTAAAACATGGGTGGGGATGACACCCACATAATCTTCACTACCGTAGCAATAAAGTGTGCCTGTTAGGGCTACAAGAGTTTGATTGCAACATGCAATCTACCTGGTTAAAGGTCTGTTTTGTTAAGAACTAAAGATCATTACAATCTACCTTGTTAAAGGATTTCAACTTACAGTAAAGTAAGCACTTGGCTAAGAGATTTGAAACGGTCTGCTAAAACCACTATGTTAAGAGATTTAACTTGATACACCTATTAGAATGTTCCAAGTAGTGGTCCTTTGTTATGCACTCAGATGCTAATGAAGGATCTGCTCTTTCCAATACCTTCTGTGATCTCTCAATCTGATATGTCTTTACTCTGCTTATCACTGCTCTGTCATTCTGCTTAATCTAGGCTTCTTCTCAAAATGACTTAATGTTCATCTCTCATGAACACGCAACCCTTCTCTGAATGTCTCATTCTCTCACACACTCTCTTCCTTTTTAGGGATAGAAGCCATCTTATTATATCTTTTCAGATCTGGCAGCGAGATCTAGATCAACGATCAAGATCTATTGTGTATGCCTCCAATGCATATTGATTTCCCAATTGGCTCCATGCCATGCATAGTATAAAACAATTAAATGTGAAATTAACTCATTAGACAAATATTAAATGCGTACAAATGTTGGCCCAAATCTCATACAAGTCGGCCTAAGCCGTTTACATCAAAGTTTAAATTAATCCTGACATGTATGCAAAAACTATTTTGCTCGGCACTAAACATCTCTGACACTCGACACTTGATATTCTACTCAGCTTGGCATGATGTAACTCAAAAACCTAAAACTTTCTCGGCAATGTTGCTCAGCCTTGAATGTTTAGCTCAGCCACAGTGATTAACCAACTAAAATTTCCTAAGTAAATGACTAAGTGTGGGTCACTAATCATCAACAGAACATAGGGATTAACAATCTCCCCCTTTGATATTAGTGGCAAAAACACACTTATCATTACAATTCATTCCATCTAAAATGTTGCCCAAGTACATATTGTACTCCCCCTAGGAATGTACATCATACTACATATAAAACTTTACATAGTATACATGCCTTCAAAAAAAATATACATTGATACCTGTACTGATCTCTTTATGTTCTATCCTTGTCAGTCCTGGAAAATTCCCCCTTGTTTTTGTCACTGATTGCTGGCGAGGTCAAGTTATACTTGTCCAAAAACTATTTATGAAGTTGTTAGGTAGACTCAAATGCAGAGTCTCAACTGTCCTTGACAAACTTCATAACCTCTATTTTCACTTCTAGCTCGACAACTAGACTTACTAAGCTTTCTATAGTGGAGAGATGAGAATCTCTCATAATCAATTTGTTTGCAGATAAAATTTCTTTCTGAATGACCTCCAGATGAGGTATCAGACTTGTCTAAATATTAATCAACTTGGTCCTAATCTGACCATCTTCAGCCATGAGCTTGGCTATCCTCCTTTGTGCATAAGTTAACATGTTAAAATGTAAGGAGCTAGTGCTAGCATCCATACTCAATGAACATCCAGTTGACTTTAGGTCAAGTTGCAATTTCTCTAAAGTCTGTAGGTTATCCTTTGTGAAGAATTCAACATCATATAACCTCTTATACAAAGAATAAACATTTGTTGCAACTCCTAAAATTTCTACCAGAGAAGAAACTTCAACCTGTTTTACTGAAATCTCTCTTGAGATTTTTGCTAGTACCTTATTCTCAAATTTCCTCTCGGACCATTGCAATAGCTTCTCATTGGCTTCAATATTATCCTCATTTACCTTTTTCACAATGTGAACTAACTGTTCAAGAATAGGGGCTTGAGGGTTTTCATCTTCCATTTCAAAAGCCTTTACAAATATTTCTTTGATATCATGTAACACTTTTTTTTGCTTATGCTCCCTTTTCAGTTCCTCCTGTCTTTTCTTCCTCTTAAGTAACTCCAGAAGAGTCTCAATCTGTTCATAAGAAAAAACATTGGGATCCCATGGTGGAATCACAATAATTTCATCTAATGTGACATCTAGAATCAAAGACTTCTTTCTCATAACTTTCCTCCTCTTGAATTTAGGTGAGCTACTACTCGGCTTTGTTTCTACAATACCTTTTCCAGATTCAGTAGTTGACACCATTGCATCTTTTAGTTCAGTCAAAATTGCCTACTGATCAGGCATACTTCCCGTCTTAGTTCCAGTGGGAGTTGATGATGTAGAGTGTGGTAGATCAACCAAAACTTGCATTGCCTCTTGTTCTTTAGGCTCACTGTTAGTATCTCTTATCTCCTCACTACTATCTAGAACTGATTTTACAACCTCTAAAATAGGTGAATGTTGTATAATTACCTCTTGTTCAATTATTTTCTCCTTTTCTGCTTCTTCTTGAGCATCCTTATCCTTAGATTCCTTTAGAGTTCTATCTTCTTCCTCTGTACTCTTCTCTTCTTCAGCCTCAGTTTCCTTGAAAGGTGATTCAATAGTTGAGTCCCTCATCTCATCCTGACCCTCGGCAGCCAGATTGCTAGAGTCATCAATTGTCACATCAATTGGAATGTCAATAGTAAGATCAACAATGTTAACTATCTCTATTTGTCCTTGTGCTTCTGTTCCAATCTTCTCAGGCTCAGTAGAAATGTGAACTATTGATTTATGTGGTACAGGGGCGGATTCAATTTCTTTAGCCTTCAGCTCAGATGTTCCTTCATCAATTTTCTTATCTTTTGGAGAAATCAATCCAAAAATTTCCTTCCAAATTCTAGTACTCTGATGTACTATCCCTTCAATATCATTCTTCAAAATAGCATAACCTCTCTATTTAGGTATGAATTTATGCTTATATTCTTCAACAAATTTTTCTCTTTGTTTCTTGGTTAGCTCAGGAATGACTTGAGCTAAAGTGTCTTCTCTTATTTGTCTCTCAGTTGTGAGTGCAAATTCCCACTTGCCAGATAGAATTTCATACAACTCACTCGGCACATTGTTTCCTATTTCTATAGGTATTAACTTAAAATTACACATCATGTCTAGGAGAGATTCCTGAACCTTATGTTTATCTTCTACCTTCAATGTTTTATACTTCATAAACTTAAAACCAGATAACCCTACAAAATTTCTCAAGTTTTCACATACCTCATTAATATCTATGGGTCTCTTGAATGGTGTTGTACATTTGATCCATAGAATGTGAGTCAAATTTTGAGGCTCTTAAGGAGCGTTTGACCAATGCACCTATCTTGGCAGTGCTAGATCTTGCTGATGAGTTTATGGTGTGCACTAATGTGTCTTTGGAGGGTGTGGGGGAAGTTCTTATGCAGGAGGGACAAATGATTTCTTATGAGTCCCAAACACTCAAGGATCATGAACTAAACTAAACCTCATGACTTAGAGTTAGCAATGGTTGTGCATGCGCTAGTATGCTGGAGACATTTCCTTTTGTGTCACAGGTTTGAGTTGCATAGTGATCATCGTAGTTTGCAGTCTATCGTCTCTCAGTCGAACCTGAATGAATAATAGCATCATTGGATGGAGTTTTTGTGTGAGTATGATTTTGATGTTCATTACATCAAGGGGAAGAAGAATGTGATCGCGGATACCTTGAGTCAGAGACGGTGTGAGATATCTATTTTTTCCATGGGAGTGGATTTGCGTAGTCGTATCCTTGAGTTTTTGCCTAGTGATTTGTGGTATCAGGAGGTTAGAGCGGAGATTAAGTTTGGATGTACTCTTGCAGGGAATATTTTAGGATACTCATTAGAGTTATATGGACTTTTGCGGAACCATGAGTGCATTTATGTGTTGGTGTCGAGGGATCTTCATTCTTTGATTTTGTCAGAAGCACATTGTACACCATATTCTGCAAATCCTTGTGTCAAGAAGATGCATGCTAACCTTAGACAGTTATACTTTTGGGCAGGGATGATGCGTGATGTTGCTAATTTTGTTTCTCAATGCCTTGAGTGTCAGAGAGTGAAGGTAGAGCATCAGCATCCTGTAGGACTTTTACAGCCACATTTCATTCCCGAGTAGAAATGGGATACTATATCCATCAATTTTTTTACAATTTTTCCTATCTCATCGCATCGCCACGATGCTATTATGGTGACAGTGGACAAGTTATCCAAGGTATCTCACTTTTTACCCATGAGAGCATCATATACTACTACATCAGTAGCACATGTGTTTTTGGAGAATATTGTTCGGTTGCATGGGATACCTTCTAGGATTATCTGAGATAGGGATCCAGTGCTCACTTTGGCACTGTGGACATCTCTTCAGCATGCCTTGAGAAAATAGCTTAATTTTAGTTCTTCATATCACCCAGAGATAGATGGACAAATAGAGTAGGTGAATCAGGTTCTTGAGGACATGCTTTGCATGTACGTGATGGATCAGCAAGCGAAGTGGGAGGACTATTTGTACTTGGTTGAATTTTCTTATAATAATGGGTACCATAGTTCTCTTGGTATGTCACCTTTTCAGGCCTTGTACAATAAAATGTGTCATGTTCCTTTGAGTTGTGATAGGTTAAAGGACTGAGTAGTTTTGGGTCCTAAGATGCTTCAATATATGGAGTAGCAGGTTGTTCATATTAGAGAGCATTTGGTTACTGTTCAAGATTGGCAAAAGAAGTATGTTGATGCCCATAGGTTGGATCGTCATTTTTTAGTTGGTGAACGAGTATTTTTTAGATTTCGTCCACGGAAGAGCCCCATCCGTTATAAGAAAGGCTCCAAGTTAGCTTTGCATTTTTTTGGACCTTTTAATATTTTGGAGAGGATTGGTCTTGTTTCGTATCGCTTGCCATTGCCACCTAGCCTATCATGCATCTATGATGTTTTTAATGTTTCTATATCAAGACAATATATTCCTGATGTGACCCATGTTCTTGATTGGGGTGCTCTACATCTAGATGTATCTGTAATATTGTTATTATTATTAACCCTCCATTTATAATATTATTATGGGCGATGTATCTTTAATATTGTTATTATTATTAACCCTCCATTTATTGTGGTAAATCTAGATTCATGATGCATTATGTGATTTAACCAGTGGTCGTGTTTCTGCATTTAGCATTTTGTACTTGTCACAGAACTTATTAAATTAATATGTTGATTTAATTATATTTTGAGCAAATTTTAATGATTGGATTTATTTTATTTTTTTATTGGCTAATTTTCCACAGTTGAATTCCAAATGCCTGGAATTGTTTTAATTAATTTGGGAAAGGGTCAACTAGTTTATTAAGTGGCTTAATATTCTAATTTATAAGTCACTTTCATAAAAGTGCTTATATTAGGCAAAAAGTGGGTTTTTAGACTCACTTCTCATTTTATGGTTTTTTTTTAGAATTTGAGTTTTTCTCCAAAACTCTCCTTGGAGAATTTAGTAATTTGCTCGTTGTGGGAGATTGGCTTGTCAGATCGTCACGAGGATAGGCTTGTTGGACTTGTAGAGTGGATCTCCATCTTCCTTGATATTTTCAACTTGTTTGAAGCCATCTCTAATTTTTTCTTTTTATTCCTGATTTTGAGCATTTGGAGTGAGGTGGGGCCTTCTTGTTTTAATTGTTTTTCTATGTTTTGTTGAGTTCTTAGGTTGATTAATGTTTGGGGGTTGAGAACTAGTGTTCCCCTCTATTTTCATGCAATTCCATGACCCTTTTGCATGGGCATGATTATTTATGTGTTTCAAGTTTTGGAAAAATGAATTTTTTACTTAGTTATGCTGTTGGATTTTGTATGTGTACCCAAAACTTGAAATTTATTTGATTTTTTGGAGTTCGGATATGTTTTAGAAGTGGGTGTTCAATTTCCTCAAATTCTAAAATGTTTGAATTTTGGGTGTTTTTTGGTGTTGCCTTGTTTTGTGTCACCCAGTAATTATATGTCACCTTGTTGGTTTGAATTGAATCATGTTATTAGTAGCCTATACTACAAGTAGGATAGTGGAGTTAGAATGGTTAGAGGACATTCCAAGTATTTCTATATCATGATCCGAAAGTGTTCCATCAAATTTAAAATATGGATTTTGTCTCTTGTCAGATTTTTCATAAATTGAGTGATTGGTTTCTTTTGGACATTGTGTGTCATCCTCATATTTCTAACAATATTGTTAGTAATAACTGAGAGGGGGTGTGAATCAGTGGCCTCAAAAATTTATCCTTCAAACTTAACCACCAATCAATAATCCTCATATTATTAAGTCCCTACAAGATGCATGCCATGAAATACTATTACTGATTGATTGTCTATCGATGTTCTCTATCTTTCCTTATTCTTTCTTGATTACTGATAAGCAATATAATTATTTACCAAAACTCAATAAATAAGCAGAGTATACCAATCAATCCAATGTTAACTATGTAAGATACAAAACAATAAAGAAATGAATCATACACACATAACACATGAATTTTTAATGTGGAAACCCTGTTAGGGGAAAACCCACTGGGACCAGTACAACAAATTTTCACTTTTCTCAAGTGAGCCCTGTTAGGAGCCAACTCTGTTAAAGGTTAGAGGATTTGATACATAGATGTTGTTACTTAGATTTGAGCATCTATTGCTACCATCCTTGAATCAGCCTCCTTAGACTGTCAATAGGTATTGGGAAAGTCCAATGCTACTTTCATGAATCAACCTTTTTGGCACTCCTTGGGATGTACCTCAATATATAGAAGATTGTTAAGTCCTAATCGCTTAAGAGACTTGATGCTTCAATGGTTAAACTGAAACACTGTGACATGTTTCTAATGCAACTTTAAATTGTACATTTTTAGATCTATTTAAGTACATTACCTCTCTAATCAATGTGTCCATTCAATTATTTGTGCTCCACACTTTCTGCTCTGTGATATTGTGCTCACTATTCATTGGTGTCTGCAAAATTCCTTAGCTCTCCTTCAACTTGATTGATCAGGACTATATGAAGTCGTTCTTCATCAGTTTCTCTTCAGCATCCTCTTTCTATTCACTCCCCTTAATCCCATTCGTAAATGAATTAAGCTTGTCTCTTATATAGACATGATATTCACTGTTTCTTGATTCTTGATTCTTGATTCTTGATTCTTGGCGTGAAAAACAATCCAGCCAATTAGATTTAAAGCATAACTCATGATTTGTCTCATAATTATCTTATTTCCAATTGTACAAATCATCTTTAAATCAATCACTTAACTCTGGTCAAATAAAACAATAAAAACAACCAATAAAGTCTATCTTTAGCTCTTGCCAGCTAGATATTTTGTCATTTTTTGAACTCTCTATTCCGTCGGTCACCTTTGCAATTAGTTTTCCGTGACAACTGACAGTTTCATCGGTGAGACTCCAGTTAGCTTCATGATCTCCGTCCGTTGGGCATCATTGGATTTTTTCTCGTCGGGCAACCTTCTGACTTTGCTAGTCGGGCATCACTGTGGCTTTGCTTCATCAGGCAATACTATCTTTTGATCATCGGGTATCACTGTGACTATTCTTCTTTGCCTTTACCGATGGTGTGCACTCCGTCAGTGTTGTTTGTCACTTAGTGAATACTTGACTTTTACACATTGTTGAAAGCATAAGCTTTATTCCTTTGATTCTCTAAAGTCTTTGATATTATGTACACGACCATACAGATGATATCAAGTTGAAATTAATGACAATATAATGCATTAATTGTTTTAATGCCTTTCATTATCTTCAACTTAACATTGTCAAACATCCAATCAGTTACATGTCATCAATCTTTCCCTTTGGCATTGATAGAAACATACTATACTACCACACTATACTATTTTTAATACAATATAAAATACAACCGTTGAGATTCATCAGACTACCAATCATTTTGTTATGATAACCGATAACTGTCTGACCATCGATAATCTCTGTTTTAGCTTAAATTTGATTCTTGCAGCTCTTTGTTTTCTGATGTGTTGTGTCCTCTCCTTGTGTTAATTTCTCTCCCAACTGTTCTTTCTCTTTTGATGTCTTTTCTCTTGTCTACAACTCTCCATTTGTAGAATCTTTTCATACAATTTCTCTCCCTAAGGATATAATCTCTTTCTGTTGGAGTAATGTGATAATGGATAATCTTTCTCTCTTTCCAAAAAGATGTGATAATATGGATAATTTCTCTCCCTTTGACAAAAATTTCAAACAAATATCTCACAAATATCTAACATTCATGTCAAACAATCATTTATCTCCATCCATAATATATTCCTTGAATTTCCCTTATCCATCAGCAATACAACAATATGCTCTAGTGCTCGGTTCTGATATATACCTTTCTATATATAGATGTAGCTTTGAAGTTCATCCTTTTTTCTTGCATCAACATTAATGATATTCTGATAATGTGTAGGCTGATGTAGCCTTCAGTCTTTTACTGACTGGTAGACAAGGGTTTTACCCCTAGTCTCTTTCTCAAGTACTCAAATGTATCCTTGGGCAATGGCTTGGTGAAGATATCAGACAATTGTTCTTTGGATTGCACATACTCAAGTATCACTTCATTTGCTTGAACTTGTTCTCTCAAATAATGATACTTGATGGCAATGTGTTTAGTCTTGGAATGCATGACTGGATTCTTGAAAATGTTTATTGCACTGGTGTTATCACAATAGATAATTACTGGTTCTAAGATCTTCATATGCATACCTTCTAGTAACTATTTGATCCAAGCAATATTTGAGCAATTTGCAGCAGCAGCAACATACTCTGCTTCTGTAGTAGACTGAGAGATGCATCCCTACTTTTTGTTTATCCATGTGACAAGTCTATCACCCATAAAGAATTCTCCTCCAGTTGTGCTCTTTCAGTCATCAAGATTGCCAGCTCAATCAGTGTCAGTAAACACCATAAGTTCAAATTTTCCTTCTCTTCTATATCATAAGCCATATTCCTCAGTATTCTTTAGATATCTTAAAATTCTTTTCATAGCAGTCATATGTGATTCCCTGGGGTTAGCAGAAAATCTAGAAATAATTCCTATTGCATGTGCAATATCTGGTCTAGTGTGTACAACATACATGAGTTTTCCAATCATTGATCTATAAAAATTCTGATTTACCTCTGTTTTCTTGTCCTTCTTTGTCAACTTACATCCAGTAGCCATCGGTGTTCCAACTAGTTTGGAATCTTCCATCTTGAATATTTTTAGGACCTCTTTAATGTATTTGGACTGTGTAATGAAAATACCTTCACTTTGTTGAATGATCTGTAGGCAAAGAAAGAACATGAACTCTCCAAACATAGACATCTCAAAAAAATTTCTCATCTTATTATAAAATGAATTGCATAGCATATCATTGTCTCCAAATATGATGTCATCAACAAATATTTCAGCAATCAAAGTGTTAGCATCAGTATCTTCCTTCAAATAAAGATTATTGTTTTCACCATTCCTTACAAATCTAATACTTATAAGATAGGAATGAAGTCATTCATACCAGGCTCTAGGAGCTTGTTTTAATCCATACAAGGCTTTGTGAAATATATATTTCATGTTTATCTTGTCTAGATTAACAAACCCTTCTGGTTGCTCAATGTATACCTCTTATTCAAGTATTTCATTTAGTAATACAGAATTGACATCCATTTGATATACCTTGAATCCTTTGAATGCAGCATAAGAAAGTAGTGTTCTTACTCCTTCTAACCTAGCAATGGGTGAAAATGTCTCTCCATATTCTATACCTTCTTCTTCTGCATATCCCTTGCATACTAGTCTTTCTTTGTTTCTTGTGACTTCTCCATTCTCATTCAACTTATTCCTGAATATCCATTTTGTACCGCTGACATTCTTGTCATCTAGTCTTGGCACAAGTTACCATGTCTTGTTCTTTTCAATCTACTCAATCTCATCATTCATAGCACTTATCCATTCTTCATTATCTAGTGCAGCATTAATAGATTTTGGCTCAAACTTGCAAATTAAACGATTTGAGTTTAAAGACTTACTTCTTATTTTTGTACCAGCTTTCTTATCTCTTATGATCTGGATCTCTGGATGGTTCCTTCTTACATATCTTGCAAGTAAAGGTACAGCTCTTTATGTATCAGTTTGATCATCATTTTGATCTTCATTCTATTCTCCATCGCCTTGCACATTATTTTGATCATTATTCTGACCGTCGGTAATTGCAGTCTGACCATCGGTTGCAACATTCTGTTGTTCTGGAATTAAGCATTGTTTCTTGGGTAGAGTTTTGAGTTCTTCATAGTGTACAAAATTTTTGTATTCCTCTGGTTCTTTTTTGCTTTTCAGCTCATTCTTTTCTACAAATTCATCTATCTTGACATTTTCACTTTCAACAATTTTGTTAGAAGCCTTGATAAGACATTTATAATCTTTGCTCTTGGTGGAATACCCTAGAAATATACCTTCATCACTTTTGGCGTCAAGCTTTCCATTTCTATCATCCTTTAAGATATAACATTGACTACCAAAGATGTTGAAGTAACTTACATTGGGTTTTTTACCATACCATAGCTCATAGGGTGTCTTCTTTGTGTCTTTCTTCAATTGTACTATATTCAGTTTGTAGACAGCAGTACTGACAGCTTCCCTCCAGAATATTTGGGTGATGCCTTTCTCTATCATTAGTGTTCTAGTACAATCAACTATTGATATGTTCCTTCTCTCAGCAATCCCATTTTGCTATGGTGTTCTTGATGCAGAACCTATCTTTTTATACCTTGCTCATTACAAAAATTAGTGAATTCATCTGATATAAATACTCCTCATTTATCTGATCTCAAACATTTCAGATCCTTACCACTTTGTTTCTCTACCATAGCCTTATACCATTTAAACATCTTGAATGCTACAGATTTATCTTTTAGAAACATAATTGTCATCATTCTAGAGTAATCATCAACAAAGAGAATAAAATATATATCTCCATAATAAATCTTTGTCCTCATTGGTCCACATAGATCAGTATAGACTTATTCTAGAATATCATCAGATGTATGGGTTTTACTTTTAGAACTAGACTTTGTCATTTTACCTTTTGGATATTTCTTGCACATGATGTTGTCAAGCTTTGTCATCGTCGGTAAGCCTCTTACATTTCTCCTTCTACTTATTTTTATCATGTTGTCAAAATTCACATGACACAATCTTTTGTGCCATAACCATATGTCTTTGTTTATAGTCATTAATCAAATGGTGTTACTATCATTCAAATAAAATAAATTACCTTTTGTTTGTTCACCGGTACCAATCAATTTTTCTGATTCATTGAAGATCTTTGCCTTCTTGTTCTCAAATGCTACTCTGTGACCTGAATTGTTCAGCTGAGAAACACTCAACAGATTATAATTCAATCATTTTACCCAATAAGCATTTTCACATTTAATCAGGTTATCCAACATTATAGTTCCTTTACCTTCAACTAGACAAGGTGTATCATTACCCATTCCTACTGTACCAACATTATAATACTCAAAAGTGTTAAACTTTTCTTTGTCACTAGTCATGTGGTGAGTGCAGCCACTATATCTAATCCAGATGTCATTCTTGCTAACCTTAGATATGAGTGTAGTTTCTTCATACCATTCATCTTCATCTGAATCATCCTTCACAGCCACAAATAGCATCTTAATGTCTTAAAAAGGTTTAGTGTCAGTATCTTCATCTTTGCAAGCAGCTAGGTAGCTGGCTTTCTTGCCTTTCTCCTTGTAGTCTCAGGTATCTCTTCTTTCTGATTGTCGGTAACCTATATAATCTTTGTTATCACCTCTGTCAGATTTCTTCTCAAAAAATCTGTCATTACTTCTATCATCTTTTCTTCTGTTAGGACATCTTGCAGCAAAGTGTCTAATCTCTTTACAATTAAAGCATACAAGTGGTAACTTGCCTTTGTATTTACCTTTGCCCCTCTGAATTATTCTAGCCATAAGTGTTTCTATTTCATCTAGATCTTTTTCACTTTCACTTTCACTATCTCTTCTAGATGTGTGTCTATGACTTGATTTGCTTATTCTCATAGAAGACTTAAATGCAGACTCTAAGTTTGGTAAGACACTATTATCAAAGTTATTCATCTCAAATAAAATCAGTCTACCAATTAGACTATCAAGAGTAACTGTATTTTTTACTACTAATCTCATTTCATGAATGGAAGAAACTCTAATAGCATAAATAGGAAATTGTGCTCATGCTTCTCTCTCAATTGATCTACTGTCAATACTCTTGTGGGCAACACATATTCAGTATCTAGGAATTGAGTAACATCATTACCAATACCTGAAAGTTGATTCTTATCCTACTTTGCCATGAAGAAAATTTTTCTTTGTTCAACTTGGGCACATCTTGTGATCTTGACTTAGGTCTTGAAACCTTCATTTCTAAGTACACATGCTCTGATACCAATTGTTAGTAATAACTAAGAGGGGGGGTGAATCAGTGGCCTCAAAAATTTATCCTTCAAACTTAACCACCAATCAATAAACCTTAGATTATTAAATCCCTAAAAGATGCATGTCATGAAATACTATTACTAATTAACTATTTTTTGATGTTCATTGTCTTTCCTTATTCTTTCTTGATTACCGATAAGCAGTATAACTATTTACCGAAACTCAATATATAAGCAGAGTATACCAATCAATCTAGTCTTAACTATATCAGATACAAAACAATAAAGAAATGAATCATACACATATAACACATGAATTTTTAACATGGAAACCCTAATAGGAGAAAACCCACTGGGACTGGTACCCCAAGTTTTCACTCTTCTAAAGTGAGCCCTGTTAGGAGCCAACCCTGTTAAAAGTTACAAACACATAATTAAGTACGGCCTTGTTAGAGGATTTTATACATAGAGGTTGTCACTTAGTATCGGGCATCTATTGCTACCATCCTTGAATCAGCCTCCTTCTTAGACTGTCAATAGGTATCAAAAAATTCTACTGCTACTTTCATGAATCAACCTTTTTTGGCACTCCTTGGGATGTACCTCAATATATAGAAGACTGTTAAGTCCTAATCGGTTTAGAGACTTGATGATTCAATGGTTAAACTGAAACACTATGACCTATTTCTAATGCAATTTTAAATTATAGATTTTTAGATCTATTTAAGTACATTACCTCTTTGATCAATGTGTCAATTCAGTTCTTTGTGCTCCACACTTTCTGCTCTGTGATGTTGTACTCACTGTTCGTCAGTGTCTGCATAATTCCTTAGCTCTCCTTTAGCTTGATTGATCAGGACTGTATGAATTTTTTCTTCATTAGTTTCTCTTTAGTATCCTCTTTCTATTCACTCCCCTTAATCCCATTCATAAATGAATTAAGCTTGTCTCTTATATAGACATGATATTCACTGTTTCTTAATTCTTGATTCTTGGCATAAAAAACAATCCAGCCAATTAGATTTAAAATATAACTCCTAATTTGTCTCATAATTATCTTCTTTCCAATTGTACAAATCATCTTTAAATCAATCACTTAACTCTGGTCGAATAAAACAAAGAAAATAACTAGTTAATTCTATCTTTAGCTCTTGCCAGCTAGATATTTTGTCATTTTCTGAACTCTTTGTTCCGTCAGTCACCTTTGTAGTTAGTTGTCGGTGACAACTGAAAGTTCCATCGGTGAGACTCCAGTTAGTTTCGTGATCTCCGTCCTTCGGGCATCATTGGATTTTTTCTTGTCGGGAAACCTTCTGACTTTGCTCGTCAGGTATCACTGTGGCTTTTCTTCGTCAGGCAATACTATCTTCTGATCGTCGGGTATCACTGTGACTGTTCTTCTTTGCCTTTACCGATGGTGTGCACTCAGTCGGTGTTGTTTGTCACTTAGTGAATACTTAAATTTTATGCATTGTTGAAAGCATAACCTTTATTTATTTGATTCTATGAAGTCTTTGGCATTATGTACATGACCGTATAGATGATATCAAGTTGACATCAGTGATAATATAATACATTAACTATTTTAATGCCTTGCATTATCTTCAACTTAACATTGTCAAACATCCAATCAGTTACATGTCATCAATCTCTCCCTTTGGCATTGATGGCAACATACTATATTATCACACTATACTATTTTTAATATAATATGAAATACAACAGTTGAGATTCATCAACTACCAATCATCTTATTTTGATAACCAATAACTATTTGACCATCGGCAAGCTCTGTTTTAGCTTAGATTTGAGTCTTGCAGCTCTCTATTTTCTGATGTGTTGTGTCCTCTCCTTGTGTCAATTTCTCTCCCTTAACTGTTCTTTCTCTTTTGATGTCTTTTTCTCTTGTCTACAACTCTCCATTTGTAAAATATTTTCATACAATTTCTCTCCCTAAGGATATAATCTCTCCCTGTTGGAGTAATGTTATAATGGATAATCTTTCTCTCTTTCTGGAAAGATGTGATAATATGGATAATTTCTCTCCCTTTGACAACAATGCCAAACAAATATCTGACATTCATGTCAAACAATCATTTCTCTCCATCCATAATATATTTCTTAAATTTTCCTTATCCATCAGCAATACAACAATATGCTCTGGTGCTCAGTTCTGATATATACATGTTTGTATATAGATGTAGCTTTGAAGTTCATCCTTTTTTCTTGCATCAACATTAATTATATTCTGATAATATGTAGGCTGATGCAGCCTTCAGTCTTTTACTGAGTGGTAGACAAGGGTTCGACCCCTAGTCTTTTTCTCAAGTACTCAAATGTATTCATGGGCAGTGGCTTGGTGAAGATATCAGCCAAATTTTATTTAGATTGCACATACTCAAGTATCACTTCCTTTGCTTGAACTTGTTCTCTCAAATAATGATACTTGATGGCAATGTGTTTAGTCTTGGGATGCATGACTGGATTCTTCAAAATATTTATTGCACTGGTGTTATCACAATAGATAATTACTGGTTCTAAGATCTTTATATGCATACCTTCCAGTAACTATTTGATCCATGCAATATTTGAGCAATTTATAGCAGCAGCAACATACTCTGCTTCTGGAGTAAATTGAGAGATGCATCAATGTGACAAGTCTGTCACCCATAAAGAATGCTCCTCCATTTTTTCTCTTCTAGTCATCAATATTTCCAGCCCAATCAGCGTCGGTAAACACCTTAAGTTCAAATTTGTCTTCTCTTCTATACCATAATCCATATTCCTCAGTATTCTGTAGGTATCTTAGAATTTTTTTCACAGTAGTCATATGTGATTTCTTGGGGTTAGCAAAAAATCTAGCAACAATTCCTACTGCATGTGCAATATCTAGTCTAGTGTGTACAACATACATGAGTTTTCCAATCATTGATCTGTACAAAGTCTAATTTACCTTTGTTGTCTTGTCCTCCTTTGTCAACATACATCTAGTAGCCATTGATGTTCCAACTAGTTTGGAATCTTCCATCTTGAATATTTTCAGGACCTCTTTAATGTATTTGGACTGTGTAATGAAAATACCTTCACTTTGTTGAATGATCTATAGACCAAGAAAGAACTTCATCTCTCCAAACATAGACATCTCAAACTCTTTTCTCATCTCATTAGCAAATGATTTGCATAGCATATCATTGCCTCCAAATATGATGTCATCAACAAATATTTTAGCAATCAAAGTGTTAGCATCAGTATCTTCCTTCAAATAAAGATTATTGTTTTCACTAGTCCTTACAAATCCAATACTTATAAGATAGGAATGAAGTCATTCATACCAGACTCTAGGGGCTTTTTTTAATCCATATAAGGCTTTTTGAAGTCTACATACCATGTTTCTCTTGTCTGGATTGACAAACCCTTCTGGTTGCTCAATGTATACCTCTTCTTCAAGTATTCCATTTAGGAATGCATACTTGACATCGATTTGATATACCTTGAATCCTTTGAATACAACATAAGCAAGTAGTATTCTTACTCCTTCTAGCCTAGAAATGGGTGTAAAGGTCTCTTCATACTCTATACCTTCTTCTTGTGCACATCCCTTGCATACTAGTCTTTCTTTGTTTCTTGTGACTTCTCCATTCTCATTCAACTTATTCCTAAATATCCATTTTGTACCAATAACATTCTTGTCATCTGGTCTATGCACAAGTGACCATGTCTTGTTCTTTTCAATCTTCTCAATCTCATCATTCATAGCACTTATCCATTCTTTATTATCTAGTGCAACATTGACATATTTTAGCTCAAACTCACAAATTAAACAATTTGAGTTTAAAGACTTACTTCTTATTCTTGTACCAGCTTTTTTATCTCCTATGATTTAGATCTCTGGATTTTTCCTTCTTACATATCTTCCAAGTACAAGTACAACTCTTTGTGTATCAATTTGATCGTCATTTTGATCTTCATTCTATTCTCCATCACCTTGCACATTATTTTGAGTATTATTCTGACCGTCAGTAATTACAGTCTGACCGTCGGTTGTAACATTTTGTTATTTTGGAATTAAGCACTGTTGCTCGGGCAGAGTGTTGATTTCTTCATAGTATACAAACTTGTTGTAGTCCTTAGGTTATTTTGTTCTTTCTAGCTCATTATTTTCTATAAATTCATCTATCTTTATATTTTCACTTTCAACAATTTTTTTAGAAGCCTTGATAAGACATTTATAATCTTTGCTCTTGGTGGAATATCCTAGAAATATACCTTCATCACTTTTGGCATCAAGCTTTCCATTTCTATTATCCTTTAAGATATAACATTGACTACCAAATATTTTGAAGAAACTTACATTGGGTGTTTTACCATACCATAGCTCATAAGGTGTCTTCTTTGTGTCCTTCTTCAATTGTACTTTGTTCAGTGTGTAGACAACAGTACTGACAGCTTCCTTTCAGAAGATTTGGGTGATGTCTTTTTCTATCATTAGTATTCTAGCACAATCAACTATTGATCTATTTCTTCTCTCAGCAATCCCATTTTGGTGTGGTGTTCTTGATGCAGAAACCTATCTTTTTATACCTTACTCATTAAAAAAATTAGTGAATTCATCTGATATAAATTCTCCTCCTCTATTTGATCTCAAACATTTTAGATCCTTACCACTTTGTTCCTCTAGCATAGCCTTATACCATTTAAACATCTTGAATGCTTCATATTTATCTTTTAAAAACATAACTGTCATCATTCTAGAGTAATCAACAAAGAGAATAAAATGTCTCCATAATAACTCTTTGTCTTCATTGGTCCACATAGATCAGTATGGACTAATTCTAGAATATCATTAGTTGTATGGGTTTTACTTTTGAAACTAGACTTTGTCATTTTACCTTTTTGACAGTTCTTGCACATGATGTTGTCGGGCTTTATCATCGTCGGTAAGCCTCTTACATTTCTCCTGCTTATTTTCATCATGTTTTTAAAATTCACATGACACAATATTTTGTGTCACAACCATATGTCTTTGTTTCTATTCATTAAGCAAGTGGTGTTAGTATCATTCATATAGAATAAGTTACCTTTTGTTTTTTCACCAGTAGCAATCAATCTTCCTGATTCATTGAAGATCTTTGCCTTCTTGTTCTCAAATGCTACTTTGTGACCTGAATTATTTAGCTGAGAAACACTCAACAGATTATAATTCAGACCTTTAACCCAATAAGAATTTTCATATTTAATCAGTTTATTCAATATTATAGTTCTTTTACCTTCAACTGGACAAGGTGTATCATTGCCCATTCTTACTGTACCACCATTATAATACTCAAAAGTGTTAAACTTTTCTTTGTCACCGGTCATGTGGTGAGTACAGCCACTATTTATAATCCAGATGTCATTCTTGCTAACCTTAAATATTAGTGTAGTTTCTTCATACCTTTCATCTTCATCTGAATCATCTTTCACAACCACAAATACCATCTCTATGTCTTCATCAAGTTCGGTGTTAGTATCTTCATCTTTGCAAGCAGCTAGGTAGCTGGCTTTCTTGCCTTTGTCCTTCTAGTCTTGGGTATCTCTTCTTTCTGATTGTCGGTAACCTTTGTAATCTTTGTTATCACCTCTATCAGATTTCTTCTCAAAAGATCTTTCATTACTTCTATCATCTTTTCTTCTATTTGGACATCTTGCAACAAAGTGTCCAATCTCTTTACAATTAAAGCATACAAGTGGTAACTTGCCTTTGTATTTACCTTTGCCTCTCTACATTCTTCTATCCATAAGTGCTTCTATTTCATCTAGATCTTCTTCTTCAGTTTCACTTTCACTATCTCTTCTAGATGTGTGTCTATGACTTGATTTGCTTATTCTCATAGAAGACTTAAATGCAGACTCTAAGTTTGGTAAGACATTATTATCAAAGTTATTCATCTCAAATGAAAT
>MU227039.1:1631821-1648431 GCA_018584345.1 Thuja plicata
TTACCATTGTCTCCTCTTCAAGTGTACCTCCAACTCCTCGTATAGCATTGACTACTTTTATTCTTGTGTTGTACTATGTGATTTTTTCTCCTTCTTTCATTTTGAGATCATCAAATTTTCCTCTAAGAATTTATGTCTTGGCTCTCAGAACATTTGTATCACCTCCATGTACAAGCTTAAGTTTGTCCCACATCTTCTTTACAATTTTGTAATCTTTGACATCTTCAAATTTAGCATCAGAAAGTGAGGAAGAAAGCTCTATAACCATGCAGTTATGCTCATGATTCTCTCTCAATTGATCTACTATCAATGCTCCTGTGGGAAACACATATTTAGTATGTAGGAATTAAGTAACATCATTACCAATACCTTATAAGTGAAGTCTTATCCTGCTTTGCCATGAAGCAAAGTTGTCTTTGTTCAACTTGGGCACATCTCGTCTGTTCATCTTGTGATCTTGACTTAGGTCTTGAAACCTTCATTTTTAAGCACACAATCTCTGATACCAATTGTTAGTAATAACTGAGAGGGGGGGTGAATCAGTGGCCTCAAAAATTTATCCTTCAAACTTAACCACCAATCAATAAATCTCAGATTATTAAGTCCCTACAAGATGCATGTCATGAAATACTATTACTGATTAACTGGCTGTCGGTGTTCTCTGTCTTTCCTTATTCTTTCTTGATTACTAATAAGCAGTATAACTATTTATCAAAACTCAATAAATAAGCAGAGTATACCAATCAATCCAGTGTTAACTATGTTAGATACGAAAAAATTAAATAAATGAATCACACACACATAACACGTGAATTTTTAACATGGAAACCTTGTTAGGGGAAAAACCACTGGGACTGGTACCCTAAATTTTCACTCTTTTGAAGTGAGCCCTGTTAGGAGCCAACCTTGTTAAAGGTTACAAATACACGGTTAAGTGCTACCATGTTAGAGGATTTTATACATAGAAGTTGTCACTTAGTATCGGGTATCTATTGCTACCATCTTTGAATCAGCCTCCTTCTTAGATTGTCAATAGGTATCGGGAAAGTCCAATGCTACTTTCATGAATCAACCTTTTTGGCACTCCTTGGGATGTACCTCAATATATAAAAGACTGTTAAGTCCTACTCGCTTAAGAGACTTGATTCTTCAATGGTTAAAGTGAAACACTGTGACCTATTTCTAATGCAACTTTAAATTGTACATTTTTAGATCTATTTAAGTACATTACCTCTCTGATCAATGTGTCAATTCAATTCTTTGTGCTCCACACTTTCTGTTCTGTGATGTTGTGCTCACTGTTCATCAGTGTCTGCAGAATTCCTTAGCTCTCTTTTAGCTTGATTGATCGAGACTGTATGAATTTGTTCTTCATCATTTTATCTTTAGCATCCTCTTTCTATTCACTCCCCTTAATCTCATTCATAAATGAATTAAGCTTGTCTCTTATATAGACATGATGTTCACTATTTCTCAATTCTTGATTCTTGATTTTTGATTCTTGGCATGAAAAATAATTCAGCCAATTATATTTAAAGCATAACTCTTGATTTGTCTCGTAATTATCTTCTTTCCAACTGTAAAAATCATCTTTAAATCAATCACTTAACTCTGGTCGAATAAAACAAAGAATACAACCAGTTATGTCTATCTTTAGCTCTTGCCAGCTAGATATTTTGTCATTTTTTGAACTCTCTATTCCGTCGGTCACCTTTGCAGCTAGTTGCCGGTGACAACTAACAGTTCCATCGATGAGACTCCAGTTAGTTTCATGATCTGCGTCTGTCAGGCATCATTGGATTTTTTCTCATCGGGAAACCTTCTGACTTTTCTCGCCGGGCATCACTATGGCTTTGCTTCGTCGAGCAATACTATCTTCTCATCATCGGGTATCACTATGACTTTTCTTCTTTCCCTTTACCGATGGTATGTACTTTGTCGGTGTTGTTTGTCACTTTCTGAATACTTGAATTTTATGCATTGTTAAAAGTATAACCTTGATTCCTTTGATTCTCTAAAGTCTTTGGCATTATGTACATGACCGTATAGATGATATCAATTTGACATTAATGACAATACAATACAATACATTAACTATTTTAATTCATTGTATTATCTTCAACTTAACATTGTCAAACATCCAATCAATTACATGTTATCATATATGACTTATGGATTTCATGGGAATCCACGCTCTTGGAAAGTGATCGACTAAGCTGTGTTATTGTGTATCCCTATGGTTCCCACTCGATCGTGTTCCCCGAGTGTGTTTATGATTTTATCATCTTGTTATTTTTTCCAGATCTAGCCCCTTACATATTTTTGTTTCATTTTTTACGTGGAATTGATTGTCCCTACCCACGTGCACATGAGCTTTCCTATGGAGGGATCTTGTAAGACCCAAACTCTTGAATATAGGTCAGTTGAGTATTTAATGATTTGGGGATTGGGTTGGGAAATTTTATTGCCTTGTGGCACTCACCGTATGGCGAGAAAGGATATGTACAGGTAGACGTGTGGAGTGGCTTCTCATAGTTATATTGACCTGGATGTGGCTAAAAAGGTAACGTGAAGAGGCTTTAATAATGTGATAACCAAATAAACACATGGGTGATAAAACTTAATGTAATATAAGAGAATACCTATACGATAGTCGAGCATCTGTAAGGAGCCAGTGCAAGGGTGTGGTGTATGTATGGTAGCCAGCCTCCTACGCGATATAGTGTGAGGATAGAGTATGAATCCTCCCAAATGAGTTGATTTACATACCATATACCACTTGAGATAGTATGAGCAAAGTGATGACACTCCACTAGAGTCCCTACATAGTATCTTATAATTTGTTCTGAGTAGTGACCTAGAATACTGCATTGGCATTCATGATCATATGTGTACCTTAAGTCATGCATTGGTTGGTGTGTGTGTTTGTCTTATGTGACTATGGTCGGGTCATTATATCCATGAGCATGGTAGAGTGGGCCTATGGGTTCCACATGGTTGGGAGGTGTTGCTAACCTATACCACTTTTGGGGATCTGAGTACATAGACAGTCTCCCTCCAACTTCAGGATTGGAACTTGTCCATTTGCTTCTTTGGTTTACTTTTGATAATTTATGCAGTTACTTGATGCACATGATTATGTACTTGATGGTGTTACTCTTATTGTAATGAATTAGATTGCAGTAGTTTTAGGTTAGATGTTCTAGATTCTTATATTTATGTTGTACTTATGCTTATGGTGTTATTGAGTGTCTACCTCCTTGATTTGCACACTTATGATGCTCCCTGGTGTGGATTTTACCTTATTTGTTTACCTTACTTTTCCTATATTTTCCCCAAGGCCATAAATGCATATTCTCGTACAAGTATTGGTAATTGGTTGTACGACATAGGATTGCATGTCGTATCGAAACTAGATTCTTGTATGATGCTTATTATTTTCTCGTACGATGTCTTGCTTCGTCATTAGGACTCAATTCTTATGTTGTATGAGTCATGGTATTTTTGTATTGTACCTCCTCAATGCTTAGAAGATAAAGTGCTGGAGTTACTCGTATCATGATCAGAGGGCACTTTTTCCCTCAACCACAAGATGTAAATCAAATTTTTGGATACCCTTTTGGGAGACGCATCTTTCCAATTCATAATAGATCAAATATTGATCATCCTCGGGGTAAATTGATGAAATTCATGTTAGGTTATGTGTATTAACTTGATCAATGAACTTGTATGATTAACCATGGAAGGAATTATACTTTGGGTTTTTTACATAAAATCATCGATTGTATGTTAACTTAGTAATCTAGATAAACCGTGTATGTTAATCATGTAGATAGCAATTGATCATAAACATAGTAAAGGCTTGGGAATATTTGGTTTTTGTGTTAAGTATTTTGCTTGCGATATGTTTATGTGTTGGATTATTCTATCTTTAAAAAAATTATGTTAATTCTTGTTTGATCCTTGTGTCCAAGGATTCTCGGGCGGGGCATTACATGAAATGTAATATCTCTAAACTCTACTTAAGTATCTCCGTGTTGATATTTAAAGCTACCACCATCCAATTAGAGGTTCTAGGCCACACAAATGTAGAAGACAATCTATAATCTCTTAGAAACTAATCTATAATATCATCCAAAGATAAAGATGCCTCCTTTAAAGACAAAGAAACCTCATCCAAGATTTGTTCAAAATGTATCCACATTCATGTCAACTATGAGGAATAAGCATGTAGAGAACGAATAAGAGGGATAGTGTTGATGACATATAACTGATTGAATGTTTGATAATGTTAAGTTGAAGACGATGCAAGACATTAAATCAATTAATGGTTTGTATTGTCATTGATGTCAACTTGATATCATCTGTATGGTCATATACATAATGCCAAAGACTTCAGAGAATCAATGGAACAATTATTATGCTTTCAGCAATACATAAAATTCATGTATTCACTAAGTGACAGACAACACCAACAGAGTGCACACCACCGGTAAAAATAGAGATAAAGTCATAGTGATGCCTGACGAACAGAAGACAATGTTGCCCGATGAAGTAGAATCACAAGATGCCCAACAAGTTGAAAATAGAGTTGCCCGATGAGCAAGATCCAATGATGCCCAACAGACGGAGATCCCAAAGCTAACTGAATTTGCACCAACGGAACTGGTAGTTGTCACCGGCGACGAACTGCAAAATTGACCGATAGAACAGAGAGATCAGAAAATGACAAAATATCTATCTGGCATAACTTAAAGATAGATTTAACTGATTTTTTTAATTATTTTATTCAACCACAGTTAAAACAATTGATTTATACAGTTGGCAAGAAGATAACTACGAGATAAATCAGGAATTAAAGCCGTAAATCAAATTGGCTGGATTTTTTTTCACGCCAAGAATCAAGAATCAAGAAAAATCATGTCTATATAAGAGACAATCATAATTCATTTCCACATGCACTCAGATACACGGGGGAGTGAATTGAGAGAAGATGCTAAAGAGAAACTGATGAAGGATAAACTTCATGCAGTCCTGATCAATCAAGCTAAGGGAGAGCTAAAGAATTATGTAGACACCGACGAACAGTGAAGCACAGCATCACAGAGCAGAAAGAGTGAAGTGTAAAGAAAGTAAATTGATACATTGATCAGAAAGGTATTATACGTAAATAGATCTAAATATCTACAATTCAAGTTGCATTAGAAACAGGTCATTGTGTTTCAGTTTAACCATTGAAGCATTAAGTCTCTTAACAGAGCAAGACTTAACAATCTTTTATAATTAAGGTATATCCTAACAGATTACCAAAAAGGTTGACTTATGATAGTAGCATTGGTCTTACCTAAAGCCTATTGACAGTCTAAGAAAGAGGCTGATTCAAGGATGGTAGTAACATTAGCATAAAGCCTATTAACAGTCTAGAGGTTGATTCAAAGATGTTAGCGTAGATGTCAGATACTTAGTGACAACCTATGTATAAAAATCCTCTAACAAGGTCGCACTTAACAATGTGTTTGTAACCTTTAACAGGGTTGGCTCCTCACAGGGCTCACTTCATAAGAGTAAAAATTTGGGGTTCCAGTCCCAGTGGTTTTTCCCTTAACAAGGTTTCCACGTTAAAATCTTTGTGTTATGTGTGTATGGTTTATTACTTTATTGTTTTACATTTCACATATGCATTTCTAGATTGATTGGTATACTCTGCATATTTATTGAGTATCGGTAAATGAGTTTTGCTACTCATCGGTAATCAAGGAGAATAAGGACAAACAAGGTAAACCGACAGACAGTAAATTGTTTCAAGTATTTGAAGGCATAAATCTTGTAGGGACTTAATAATCTAAGGTATATTAATTGGTGGATTAAAGTTTAAAGGATAAATTTTTTAGGCCACTGATTCACCAATTGGTATCAAAGCTTGTGTGCTTAGAAGGAAGGTTTCAAGACCTAAGTAAAGATAACAAGATGAACAGACGAGATGTGCCCAAGTTGAACAAAGACAACTTTGCTTCACGGAAAAGCAGGATAAAACTCCACTTATCAGGTATTGGTAATGATATTAAGATACTGAATATGTGTTGCCTATAGGACCATTGATGGTAGATCAATTAAGAGTAAAGCATGAACATAACAGCATGTTTATAGAGCTTTCAGCCTCACTCTCTGATGCTGAATTTGAGGATGTTAAAGATTTCAAAAATGCAAAGACAATGTGGGACAAGTTGAATCTTGTACATGGAGGTGATGCAAATGTTCTGAGAGCCAAGGTAGAAAGCCTTAGAGGAAAGTTTGATGATCTCAGAATGAAAGAAGGTGAAAACATCACTCAGTACAACACAAGAATAAAAGAAGTAGTCAATGCTATACGAGGCGTTGGAGGTACACTTGAAGAGGACACAGTGGTAAGTAAAATCATAAGAACCTTATTGTCTGAATATGCTATTAGAGTCTTTGCTATTCAAGAAATGAGAGTAGAAAACAATACAGTCACTGTTGATAGCCTGATTGGTAGATTGATTTCATTTGAGATGAATAATTTTGATAATAGTGTTCTACCAAGTTTAGAGTCTGCACTCAAGTATTTAATGAGAATAAGCAAATCTAGTCAGAGACACTCATCTAGAAGAGATAGTGAAAGCGAAAGTGAAGAAGAAGATCTAGATGAAATTGAAGGACTCATGGCGAGAAGAATGCTAAGAGGCAAAGGTAAATATAAAGGCAAGTTACCACTTCTATGTTTCAATTGTAAAGAGATTGGACATTTTGTTGTAAGATGTCCTAACAAAAGAAAAGATGACAGAAGTGATAATAGATCTTTTGAGAAGAAATTTGACAGAGGTGATAACAAAGATTATAGAGGTTACCAACGATCAAAAATAAATAATACCTGAGATTACAAGGATAAAGGAAAGAAGGCTAGCTATCTAGCTGCTTGCAAAGATGAAGATACTGACACCAAACCGGATGATGATATTGAGATAGTATTTGTAGCTGTGAAGATGATTCAGATGAAGATAAAAGGTATGAAAAAACTACACTCATATCTAAAATTAGTAAGAATGATATCTGGATTAGAGATAGTGGTTGCACTCACCATTTGACTAGTGACAAAGAAAAGTTTAATACTTTTGAATACTATAAAGGTGGTCCAGTAAGAATGGAAAATGATTCTCCTTGTCAAATTGAAGGTAAAGGAACAGTAATGTTGAAAAACCTAATTAAATGTGAAAATGTTTATTGGGTAAAAGGATTAAATTATAATATGTTGAGTGTTTCTCAGCTGAATAATCCAAGTCACAAAGTAGCATTTGAAAACAAGAAGGCAAAGATCTTCAATGAATCAGGAAAACTGATTGGTACCAGTCAATAGACCAAATGTAACTTATTCTATCTGAATGATACTAACCCCACTTGCTTGATGACTAGAAACGAAGACATATGGTTGTGGCACAAAAGGTTGTGTCATGTGAATTTTGACAACATGATGAAAATAAACAGGGAAAAAAGTGTAAGAGGCTTACCGATGATGACAAAGCCAGACAACATCATGTGCAAGAATTGTCAAAAAGGTAAAATGACAAAGTCTAGTTTCAAAAGCAAAACCCATACATATGATGATATTCTAGAATTAGTCCATACTAATTTATGTGGACCTATGAGGACAAAGAGCTATTATGAAGATAGATATTTTATTCTCTTTGTTGATGATTACTCTAGAATGATGACAGTCATATTTTTAAAAGAAAAATCTGAAGCATTCAAGATGTTTAAATGGTATAAGGCTATGGTAGAAAAACAAAGTGGTAAGGATCAAAAATGTTTGAGATCAGGTAGAAGAGGAGAATTTATATCAGATGAATTCACTAATTTCTGTAATGAGCATGGTATAAAAAGATAGGTTTTTGCACCAAGAACACCACAGCAAAATGGGATTGTTGAAAGAAGGAACATATCAATAGTTGACTATGCAAGAACAATGATGATAGAGAAGGACATCACCTAGATATTTTGGAGGGAAGCTGTTAGCACTGCTGTTTATACACTTAACATAGTACAATTGAGAAAGGACTCAAAGAAGACTCCTTGTGAGCTATGGTATGGTAAAACACCCAATGTAAGTTACTTCAAAATATTTGGAAGTCAATGTTATGTCCTAAAAGATGATAGAAATGGGAATCTTGACACCAAAAGTGATGAAGGTATATTTCTGGGGTATTCTACCAAAAGCAAAGCTTTTAAATGTCTACTCAAGGCTTATAACAAAATAGTTGAAAGTGCAAATGTGAAGATTGATGAATTTGCAGAAAAGAATGAGTTGGAAATCACAAAAGAACCAAAGGACTACAACAAGTTTGTATAGTGTGAAGAATCCATAACTCTACCTGAGCAACAGTGCTTAAATCTAGAACAACAGAATGTTGCAACCGACGGTTAGAATGTTGTTACCGACGATCAAGATAATGATCAAAATAATGTGCAAGGTAATGAAGATCAAGCTGATGTGCAAAGAGTTGCACCTATACTTGCAAGATATGTAAGAAGGAACCATCAAGAGAAATAGATCATAGGAGATAAGAAAGCTGGTACAAGAACAAGGAGTAAGTCTTTAAGCTAATATTGCTTAATTTGTGAGTTTGAACCAAAATATGTCAATGTTGCACTAGATAATGAAGAATGAATAAGTGCTATGAATGATGAGATTGAACATATTGAAAAGAACAAGACATGGTCACTTGTGCCAAGACCAGATGACAAGAATGTCATCGGTACAAAATGGATATTCAGAAACAAACTAAATGAGAATGGAGAAGTCACAAGGAACAAAGCAAGACTAGTATGCAAGGGGTATGCACAAGAGGAAGGTATAGACTATGGAGAAACCTTTGCACCCGTTGCTAGGCTAGAAGGAGTAAGAATTCTACTTGCTTATGCTGCATACAAAGGATTCAAAGTATATCAAATGGACGTTAAGTCAGCATTCCTAAATAAAATACTTGAAGAAGAGGTATACATTGAACAACCAGAAGGATTTGTGGATCCAGACAAGAGGAACATGGTATGTAGACTTCACAAAGCCTTGTATGGATTGAAACAAGCTCCTAGAGCCTTGTATGAATGACTTCATTCCTATCTAATAAGTATTGGATTCATGAGAACTAGTGAAAACAGTAATCTTTATTTAAAAGAAGATATTAATGCTAACACTTTGATTGCTGAAATATTTGTTGATGACATCATATTTGGAAGCAATGATATACTATGCAAATCATTTGCTGATGAGATGAGCAAAGAATTTGAGATGTCTATGTTTGGAGAGATCAAGTTTTTTCTTGGTCTATAGATCATTCAACAAAGTGAAGGTATTTTCATCACACAGTCCAAATACATCAAAGAAGTTCTGAAAATATTCAAGATGGAAGATTCAAAACTAGTTGGAACACCGATGGCTACTGGATGCAAATTAACAAAAGAAGACAAGACAACAGAGGTAAATCAGACTCTATACAGATCAATGATAGGAAAACTCATGTATGCTGTACACACTAGACCAGATATTGCACATGCAGTAGGAATTGTTGCTAGATTTTCTGCTAACCCCAGGAAATCACATATAACTGCTGTGAAAAGAATACTAAGATATCTGAAGAATACTAAAGAATTTGGCTTATGGTATAGAAGAGAAGGAAAATTTGAACTAAAAGTGTTTACCGATGCTGATTGGGCTGAAAATCTTGATGACCGGAAGATCACAACTAGAGGAGCATTCTTTATGAGTGACAGACTTGTCACATAGATTAGCAAGAAGCAAGGATGCATCTCTCAGTCCACTGTAGAAGTAGAATATATTGTTGCTGCTGTAAACTGCTCAAATATTGCATGAATCAAACAGTTGCTGGAAGGTATGCATATGAAGATCATAGAATCAATAATTATCTATTGTGATAACACCAATGCAATAAATATTTCCAAGAATTCAATCATACATGCAAAGACTAAGCATATTGCCATCAAGTACCATTATTTAAGAGAACAAGTTCAAGAAAAAGAGGTCATACTTGAATATGTGCAATCAAAAGAACAATTGGTTGATATCTTCACCAAGCCACTGCCCAAGGATACATTTGAGTACCTGAGAAAAAGACTAGAGGTCAAACCCATGTCTACCAGTCAGTAAAAGGACTGAAAGTTGCATCAGCCATATATTATCAAAATATCATTCATGATTGATGCAAGCAGAAGCTGAACTTCAAAGCTACATCTATATACAAAAAGGTATATATCCGTACCAAGCACCAGAGAAAATTGTTATATTGATGATGGATAAGGGAAATTCAAAGAATATATTATGGATAGAAGAAATTGTTTGACAGCATGTCAGATATTTGTGAAAATATTTGTTTGGCATTAATGTTAAAGGGAGAGAATGTATCCATATTATCATCAAAAACTATTCATTATCAGATTACTCCAAACAGGGAGAGATCATATCCATGGGCAGAATATTTGTATAAAAGTTGCAAATATAAGACAGAGACATCAAAGAAGAAGAACAGTCAAGAGAGAAATTGACACAGACAGAGGATACAACACATCAGAAGAAGAAAAAGAAAAGCTACAAGAATCAAATCTAAGCTTACACAAAGCTTACCGGCGGTCAGACATTTTTATCAGTTATCAAAACAAACTGTTTGGTAATTTGATGAATCTCAACAATTGTATTTCACATTGTATTAGAAATAGTATAGTGTGTTGCCATCAATGCCAAAGAAAGAGATTGATGACATATAACTGATTGAATGTTTGATAATATTAAGTTGAAGATGATGCAAGATATTAAATCAGTTAATAGTTTGTATTGTCATTGATGTCAATTTGATATCATCTGTATGGTCATATACATAATGTCAAAGACTTCAGAGAATCAATGGAACAATGATTATGCTTTCAGTAATACATAAAATTCATGTATTCACTAAGTGACAGACAATACCGATGGACTGCACACCACCAGTAAAAATAGAGATAAAGTCAGAGTGATATCCACGAACAGAAGACAATGTTGTCCGACAAAGAAAAATCACAGGATGCCCGACGAGTTGAAAACAGAGTTGCCCGACGAGCAAGATCCAATGATGCTTGACAGACGAAGATCCCAAAGCTAACTGAAGTTGCACCGACAAAACTGGCAGTTGTCACCGGCAATGAACTGCAGAATTGGTCGACAAAATAGAGAGATCAAAAAATGACAAAATATCTAGTTGGCAGAGCTTAAAGATAGACTTAACTAGTTGTTTTAATTGTTTTATTTGACCACAATTAAAGAAATTGATTTATACAGTTGGAAAGAAGATAACTACGAGATAAATCAGGAGTTAAAGCTGTAAATCAAATTGGCTAGATTTTTTTTCACGCCAAGAATCAAGAATCAAGAATCAAGGAAAATCATTTCTATATAAGAGACAATCATAATTCATTTTCACATGCACTCAGATACGCGGGGGAGTGAATTGAGAGAAGATGCTGAAGAGAAACTGATGAAGGATAAACTTGATGCAGTCCTGATCAATCAAGCTAAGGGAGAGCTAAAGAATTTTGTAGACACCGACGAATAGTGAAGCACAGCATCACAGAGCAGAAAGAGTGAAGTGCAAAGAAAGTGAATTGATACATTGATCAGAAAGATATTATACATAAATAGATCTGAATATCTGCAATTCAAGTTGCATTAGAAACATGTCATTTTATTTCAGTTTAACCATTGAAGCATTAAGTCTCTCTTAACAGAGCAAGACTTAACAGTCTTTTATAATTGAGGTATATCCTAATAGATTACCAAAAAGGTTGACTCGTGATAGTAGCATCGATCTTACCTAAAGCCTTTTGAGA
Organism: Thuja plicata; assembly: GCA_018584345.1. Classification (NCBI taxonomy): domain Eukaryota; kingdom Viridiplantae; phylum Streptophyta; class Pinopsida; order Cupressales; family Cupressaceae; genus Thuja; species Thuja plicata. Next base: position 1,643,711 of record MU227039.1, read on the forward strand.
GTCTAAGAAGGAGGCTGATTCAAGGATGGTAGTAAGATTAGCATAAAGCATATTGACAGTCTAGAGGTTGATTCAAGGATGGTAGCATAGATGCCAGACACTTAGTGACAACCTATGTATAAAAATCCTCTAACAAGGTCTCACTTAACAGTGTGTTTGTAACCTTTAACAGGGTTGGCTCCTCACAGAGCTCACTTCAGAAGAGTAAAAATTTGGGGTACCGGTCCCAGTGGTTTTTCCCTTAACAGGGTTTCCATGTTAAAATCCTTGTGTTATATGTGTATGGTTTATTACTTTATTGTTTTACATTTCACATATGAATTTCTGGATTAATTGGTATACTCTGCATATTTACTAAGTATCGGTAAATGAGTTTTGTTGCTTATCAGTAATCGAGGAGAATAAGGACAGACAAGGTAAACTGAAAGACAGTAAATTGTTTCAAGTATTTCAAGGCATACATCTTGTAGGGACTTAATAATATGTGGTATATTAATTGGTGGATTAAATTTTAAAGGATAAATTTTTGAGGCCACTGATTCACCGCCCCCCCCCCCTCTCAATTATTACTAACAAGTGTCCCCTTACAACAATTGAAGAATGATCACCTCCATAAAGGAGACATGAATGAAATTAATGATGTCTTCCAAATCTAAAATGTGGGCCTCCAAAAAGCAACATGCATTGTATGTCAAGTGAACATCCCGCATATCCATGTCTGGAAAACAACGTGCACCTGCATTGAATCACAAGGCATATTAGCACATGTCTAGATGATAGTAGATGAAGGAGACAGAATATTATCACATAGGCTTCCCAAAGGGCTTATAACTTTAGAGAACCTATTTGATTCCAATTATCCAAAAATAGATAAGAGGAAATTTGTAGCAGACATAAATGACAATTCTATGTTAGAGGTTGGAAATTGTAGGAAAACTATGGTTGGAAGTGATGTTTCCCACAATGAGGAGAACCAATTTATATTGCTTTGTAATAACTATCATAAAGTGATGACATAATCATGAAGACTTGAATGGATATGATCGAGAAAATGTGCAACACACAATCGACTTCATTGAAGGATCTAAGATAGTTCAAAAGAAGCAAAGACCAATCAATCCAAACATTGAATCTCTCATGGCTCAAGAGCTTCAAAAAGTAATTGACTCAAATATCATATACCCAATCAAACATTTAACCTGGGTATACAATCTTGTTTCTTGACTAAAAAGAACAGATAAATCAGACTATATAGAGAGAGATTTGAATTGGGTGCCTCTAAGGACCATTATCCTCTCCCTTCAATGGAATAGACTTTGCAGACATTAGCTTCTATAGAACCTCAAAAGATGAAACAACTCCAAGATTTGACTGACCATATTGAATGTCATCAAAAGTGCCCATAGTAGATGTCATTATGGGTACATTAGTTGAAAGAACAATAAGATAAAGTGTAAGTTGTAACCTCAAGATTGGTGAACAAATTCCAACTTGCCCTATCATTTATAATATAATGGATCTAGAAAGGATATTGGTTGACAATGAAGGCACACAAACAACATGATTGAATACTCCATTATCTGTCAATAGACCCCTTCCTATAAACATACACATTTGTTCTTATCCATCAAGATGTGGTAATGAAAAAGATAAATAAAGAGAACATAATCTATGATAAAACAATGTGAGGTGAGATTCTAATACCCAAAAAAAAATTTCCTTACTTTGATCCTACAACTAAAAAAAATGTTCTCCCTTATGTATCTCTAAATTTGATGATGAGAAGAAGATGAACACCCCAACATTGTTGTAGGAAAAATAATTTGATTCTTCTCAAGGAAATGCTTCAACACATCAATTTATTTTGAATAGAATTGGTGTTCACCGTGCCTTGATTTCTTGAAATGTACATATTTAGGCTTCTCCTTCTTAGATGATTCAACCTTGACAGCGAGAGGATTCATATTTTTTATGCAACTTTTTGCTTTTCTTCCTTATGCTTATTTCTAGAATTCCATATTTTTTTATACCTTTGGCTGACTGGCCACAAATATTTGTGGTTTAGAAGACTCTATTAGACTCGAATGAATTAAGTTAGCTTCATCTTGGATTAGGATATTTTCAAAATCATCAAACTTAGGATCACCATATGATGCTCCCATAGAAAGTTAATGGGTATGAAATCCAAAAACAATTATTAAATACTTAAGAACAAGTTTGGATAACACATTAAGAATCAATTATAAATCCTCCTTTTCAATATTGCAATCTTTTAACTTTTTTCTCAATTGCTTCATTTAAGAGATGTAGTATTGGATGTGGGCAAAACCTTTTCTAATTTATCAAATCATAATCACTTTAATATCCCCTAATCTAATGTTGGGATTAAGGTGTCTCAACCTTTGGGTCGTGATAGTAATAATTGATTCAATTAATTATTTGGTACATAATTTTTTATCCTAAGTTTACTATTTCCTAAGTTTGTCATTCACTGTGGGTCCTTTATCATATATGGCAGGTGGCGTGCATGACACGATCCCTATTTGTTAGAAAATGAAATATGGAGTGAACCCTATTTGTTTTAGGAAATGGACACCCGCTTAGGAGATCTTGTATTTGAGGATATTGAAGTCATAAGTCTCCATGTTGATAAAAAATTATATGAAAATCTTCTAGGTTAAGCAAAGAATTTAATTTCGCACTTTCTAATTCCAAACGGGAAAAAGAATGAAATAATTTTTTTGTTTTAGTTTTCCTTGGTGCCCAATTATAGAATGATGTGCATTTCTTGGAGGTGGATACCCAAGGATAAGATGGAATTTGTTTGAGAATATAGATTAATGCTAGAGCCTACAAGGGTTGATATTTTTCATTTTTTTCATTCTTTTATGAATATTGAGGCATCTTTTTTGGTTGAATAGCTTGTAAAGGATTTCAAAATTGTATTATTAATTGTAACATGACAAGTTGAAGAATTGGGCATTATTGTTATGCTACTAAAATAATTCCAAGTTTTGTAGTCTCCTAAAGAGCATAAGATGTGGTAAGTTGTATTGCAATCCATTTTACTAAATCATACAATTAAACTTCTTGTTTTGGAGTGTGGGGTTTTTGTAATTTCCCAAATTGGGACTTTACCTGATTTACCCTAAAATTCCCAATTAGGGTTTGGATTACACTTGAAATGACAACTTGTAGTGCTCCCTACTATGAGACTGTCAATTCCCATTGATTAACACTTAGATGAATCTTTGATCCAATCTAGTATGCTAATGATGCAAAATTATTAAAAAAAAAATGATTTTAACTGATTTATCCAAACCAATGAGCATATACATGCATAGATCAGAATTAAAATAGATAGCATTAAATTAAAGGATAGTATTTCTCTCCAAATTTAATTAATAGAACTAATTAAAAGAAAAATACCAATCAAAAGTATAGCGCACGTAACCAATTGCAGAATCCTAAGTTAGTAATCTTCATTATCTTCGACAATGATACTAGCTCAACTTCACTAATATCCAGATGCTAAAAAACAAGGATTTTAAATCTACTTGTGGACCTAAGTCTTTCTTCAACCTTCAAACCCTATAAAATGGTTCAAAAATTACATTTATAGCCCCAAAATGAGAGGGGAAAAATCACCCAAAAACCATGCAAATTTTGGAGTCCAGCTAGAATGCAAGTTGTCATTGCACAGTCTTTAAAAATTAGCCCCCCAAAAATCAAAATCAAAAGATGCGCTTAGGAAGAACCCAGTTTGATAAAGAAAAAACATCATGTTGAGAAAAGATAACTCCATTTCAAAGACGAGGAAGATACCATGCCATGCATGTTTGGAGGCTGTTAATCCCTAAGTTCTGTTGATGATTAGTGACCCACACTTAGTCATCTACTTAGGTAGTTTTAGTTGGTTAATCACTGTGGCCGAGCTAAACATTCAAGGCTGAGCAACATTGCCAAGCTGAGTAGAATATTAAGTGTTGAGCGTCAGAGATGTTTAGTGCTGAGCATAACAGTTTTTGCATACATGTCAGGATTAATTCAAACTTTGATGTAAACGGCTTAGGCTGACTTGTATGAGATTTGGGCCGACATTTATACACATTTAATATTTGTCTACTAAGTTAACTTTCCATTTAATTTTTTTATACTATGCATGGCATGGAGCCAATCAAGAAATCATTATGCATTGGAGGCATAAACAATAGATCTTGATCGTTGATCTAGATCTCGCTGCTAGATCTGAAAAGATATAATAAGATGGCTTCTAACCCTAAAAAGGAAGAGAGTGTGTGAGAGAAAGAGACATACATAGAAGGGTTGTGTGTTCATGAGAGATAAACAGTAAGTCATTTTGAGAAGAAGCCTAGATCAAGAAGAATGACAGGGCGGTGATAAGCAGAGTAAAGACATATCAGATTGAGAGATCACAGAAGGTATTGGAAAGAGTAGATCCATCATCAGCATTTGAGTGCATAACAAAGGATCACTACTTGGAACATTCTAACAGGTGTATCAAGTTAAATCTCTTAACAGAGTGGTTTTAGCAGACCGTTTCAAATCTCTTAACTGAGTGCTTACTTTATTGTAAGTTGAAATCCTTTAACAAGGTAGATTGTAATGATCTTTAGTTCTTAATAGAATAGACCTTTAACCAGGTAGATTGCATGTTGCAATCAAACTCTTGTAGCCCTAATAGGCACACTTTATTGCTG
>MU227039.1:1648481-1662332 GCA_018584345.1 Thuja plicata
CCTATTTGGGTTTCTGGGTTACCAAGTTTTGTGTTATGAGTTACATATTTGATGTTATTGATGCTATCTGATGTTAGGTTAAATTCATATATGTATGAATGTGAATCAATTTGTTTTAAGTGGTTAATTTTTAAGATCTGATTCACCCCCCCCTCAGTATCTTGCTTTCCCATTCTTGTACTTCCAGCAATTGGTATCAAAGCACGGTTCACCTACAAAAGCTTTTAATCAGCTTGTGAGCACAGATCTTGAGATGGAGGTTTACAAGTTGGGTAAAGTCATTGAGAATTAGAAGATCGAGATTCAGCTAGTATTACATCAGCTTAAGATAGCAAGACTGGAATTGAAGAAATCATTGACAGCTAGGAAAGATTTGGCCAAACAAATGAATGATACTCATTATCAGGAAGATGACACTGTAAATCTATTTTAGAATGGGGATTCTACTGAGAGTGATGCAGCAATTGCAGATCTACTAGAAAAGAAAAATGTATTGTGCAAAGAAGTTAGAAACTTGAAAAGAGAACAAGAAATGCAGACAGTGAGACTATGTGAAGTAGTGGAACAAAAGAAGAAAGTTGAAGATGAAAAAGCTATGGGAAAAGAAGACAAAAGAGTGATAACTGTCAGACTTGATGAAAGGACACATGATGTGCAAATGATGACAGTCAATCAGGTTGACATGGCAAATCAACTGTTACTTGCAAATTAGGAGATTAGTAGGAGAGATATGGAAATGATAAATTTGAGATCTGAGAACAATTAATTGAAAGATGATCTGAGATCTGAGAAGGAACTTAATGAAAGGTTGAACAAACCTAATGAAGCTTTGACTCATTTTGACAATCTGATGGAAGCATCAAGAAGGTCAAAGGATTCTTCTGGATTAGGTCACACTGAACCAAAGACATCTGTTGAGAAAGGAGAATCATAGAAAGGAGAATCATCTAGGAATGGTGAAAGGAGGAATGCAAAGATAAAGCACAACAAGCCTGTTTTCCACCACTGTGGAAAACCAGGTCATACAGAAAACATTTTCCGAAGCAAGAAAGGTAAGTCCAATCCTAAACCTAAGTTTAATGGTTATTATTTTAATTGAAAGAAATTTGGACATAAAGCACATAAATGTTGGGCTAAAGCAAGTGATGCACCCCCCAAACAAATATTTAATGGTTATTGTTACAAGTGTTAGAAACATGGTCATAAGGAACAAGACTGTAGATCCAATGCTAAACAGCAATGGACATCAAAGACACAAACAAAGGCATCTAAGAGAGGCAAAACTTATAATTGGGATTATAATACAAGACAGAGTTTTCATTACTGTGAATAATATGGACATGCACCTGATGATTGCTTAAAGACACGTGTCAGAGGGAAATCTAAGAGTTGGATGAATGGAAGCTTAGTCTATTTTAGTTGTTTTAAGATAGGTCACACTAAGAGAGAGTGTAGGACAAGATTTTTTGCTCCTACTGTTGAAGAAATAAGAGCACAGATGAACTAGACATGGGTAAGGAAAATAGAGCTGAGCAACAATGAATTCACTGAAGCCGAGGTCACCCAATCCAATGGATCAGGTGATCACACCATCTCCAACTGATAAATAGAGTTATGTAAGGAACTGCATTTAAATTTCAAATCTTACATCAATTCCTAATATGTAAATGTTCCAAAGTCCATATCTGCATATGTTAAGATGCACCAAGACATGTTTGTGACAAGTGCCGAGAAGAGCTATCTGCACTATAGGTGCCGAGTGGGTTGGCCGAGTATGGTAAGCCAAGTGGTATGCAAGTTGTGTTAGTCGGCCAATGACAGCTGGCTTGCACTAACCTAACGGGAAAAATATTTAATGCTTACTTATCTTGACCTTTCGAGTCTATATAAGGATGAACGGTCTATTATTCACTTTTACCTTGCGATTTTCAGCATTCACAGAGCGATCGAAGAAGTTGCAGATTTGATCTTAGCAAAGTTTATTTCGATAATTTTGTCAGCATGCCATCGGCAACCCTAAGTTGAATAGTGCAAAGTGATTGCTTTCCGAGGTACTCTATTCTTCATTTTTGAACCCTAACTTCAAGAGATTATGGCTGCAAGTTCTTCCACACCAGTCAAGGGAATGGAGGAGGATTTGAATCAAATTAAGCTAGTAAGGAGTGATGCATGCGTACCACCAAACTTTCGTGCCATCCCCGAAAGTGCAATCTTGAGTGATCTAAATGGAGCACTCTCATCGATCCCACCAAAGGTACTTATGATTCATGATGTTAGATCTTGTTACATGGTTAAAATTGGCAAAGTGGGTGATAGCCAATTGAGAAACTCTTATGACAAGTTGTGTGAAAATGGAATTCTGAAAGATGAATTCAAACATTTAGCCGAAAAAGGGTTAACTCGTGCCCTAGATTTTCCAACAGAATTTAAGGATGAATGGATTAAGGTTGTCCTAAGCTGAGTTCATAATATGTATATGTGGTTGGACAATGGACGAGTAAAGATCACAAAAGATATTATTCATAGAGTTACTAGCTATGCTATTATTAGTGGTAAACAAACTATGAGATATCAAAGTAAAGAAGAGATAGCGGCTAACACTGGAGCTGTTTGGAACAACAGAGGAATGACTATCTCTATAATTAAAGACTTAGAACTTGACTTTGGAGTGGGAGTGAGAGTGATTGCTCACAAGTTCTATCAGTCGAGCTGATTGGATAGTATTCCCTGTACAGCCATGGACCAGGCATGGAAGATAGTAAAAAAGAATCACACCTATGACCTTGCCGAGCTGTAGTTGACACAACTAGCCGAGAACTTACTATCAATCAGGAAAGCTAAAAGCTCATCATGTAAGTTTGGCTCTCTGTTAATGTGTATATTCTTCTATGTATAGAAGTCATTTCCTACACTACGAAATATTGTCTGGAAGAAAGACAGACCCATCACTTTACAGATTAGTGAATGTATTCAGCAATTAGGCAATAATTTCAATGGTATTATGGGAAGTTATTTTGTGGAATTCAAAAAGAGAATGAGGTTGAGGACCAGAATTCTCAATTCACTTGTGGAGAAGCACTATGAAGAAATATGTTTCTTAGTGGATACAGACTACACCTATATTCAGGCTGTGACACCTAGGGTATCATGGCTAAAGCCATTTCCCTTTGAAGTTAATATTGATGAAGCATCAGCAGCTATCACAGCACTCCTGGCAGAGGAGATTGATGCTAAAGCTAAAAGATTCATAAATTATGATGAAGCAAAGGCAAAGATTTTGATGAATCTTAAGGCATGAACCATGGAAAGAAAGAGGAAAAAGATGGTTGGCTTGCCGAGTGATGAAGAGCTAGAGGATGTCCCTGTAGACATTTCTACTAAACAAGGAGAAGATGTATCCGAGGAACAAGAAGTAGAAGTCAGTGAATCTGAAGAAGAGATTACTGTCAAGGCAAAAGGGAAGAGGCCAGCAGTAGCAAAGGTAACAAAGCCGAGTAAAGAAAAGCCTAGAGTTACCCCTCCCATTGCCAATCGTCCAAGGACAAGGGCGTCTGATGCCACATCACCAGTAGAGAAAACAAAAGTCTATGCAAAGAAGATAGGAGAAAGTAGTTCTGGATCGAAGACAAAATTTGCAGCAAATGTTGTGTCGAGCCTACAAGTTAAGAAACCAAGAAGGAAACTACTATTGACAGTCCAATTGATGTGACAATTGATGACTCTAGCAATCTGGCTGCCGAGGGTCAGGATGAGCTAAGGGACTCAACTATTGAACCACCTTTCAAGGCAAGTGAGGCTGAAGAAGAGAAGAGTACAGAGGAAGAATAAGATAGAACTCAAAAGGAATCTGAGGATAAGGATGCTCAAGAAGAATCAGAAAAGGAGAAAATAATTGAACAACAGGTAATTGTACAACATTCACCTATTTTAGAGGTTGTAAAATCAGTTCTAGATAGTATTGAGGAGATAAGAGATACTAACAGTGAGCCTAAAGAACAAGAGGCAATGCAAGTTTTGGTTGATCTACCACACTCTGCATCATCAACTCCCACTGGAACTAAGACAGGAAGTATGCCTGATCAGCAAGCAATTTTGACTGAACTAAAAGATGCAATGGTGTCAAGTACTAAATCTGGAAAAGGTATTATAGAAACAAAGCCGAGCAGTAGTTCACCTGAATTCAAGAGGAGGAAAGTTATGAGAAAGAAGTCTCTGATTGTAGATGTCACATTATATGAAGTTATTGTGATTCCACCATGGGATCCCAATTTTTTTTCTTATGAACGGATTGAGACTCTTATGGAGTTACTTAAGAGGAAGAAAAGACAGGAGGAACTGAAAAGGGAGCATAAGCAAAAGCAAGTGTTACATGATATCAAAGACATATTTGTAAAGGCTTTTGAAATGGAAGATGAAAACCCTCAAGCCCCTATTCTTGAATAGTTAGTTCACATTGTACAAAAGGTAAATAATGATAATATTAAAGCCAATGAGAAACTGTTGCAATGGTCCAAGAGGAAATTTGAGAATAAGGTACTAGCAAAAATCTCAAGAGAGATTTCAATAAAACAGGTTGAAGTTTCTTCTCTGGTAGAAATTTTAGGAGTTGCAACAAATGTTTATTCTTTGTATAAGAGGTTATCTGATGTTGAGTTCTTCACAAAGGATAATATACAGGCTTTAGAGAAATTGTAACTTGACCTAAAGTCAACTGGAAGTTCACTGAGTATGGATGCTAGCACTAGCTCCTTACATTTTAATAGGTTGACTTATGCACAAAGGAGGATAGCCGAGCTCATGGTTGAAGATGGTCAGATAAGGACCAAGTTGATTAATATTCAGACAAGTCCGATACCTCATTTGGAGGTCATTCAGAAAGAAATTTCATCTGCAAACAAATTGATTACGAGAGATTCTCATCTCTCCACTACAGAAAGATTACTAAGTCTAGTTGTCAAGCTAGAAGTGAAAATAGAGGTTATGAAGTTTGCCAAGGACAGTTGAGACTCTGCATTTGAGTCTACCTTACAACTTCATAAACAGTTTTTGGACAAGTATAACTTGACCCCGCCAACAATCAGTAACAAAAGCAATGGGGAATTTTCTAGGGCTGACAAGGATACAACATAAAGAGATCAGTACAGGTATCCATGTATATATATTTTTTGAAGGCATGTATACTATGTAAAGTTTTGTATGTAGTATGATGTACATTCCTAGGGGGAGTATAGTATGTACTTGGGAAATATTTTAGATGGAATGAATTGTAATGATAAGTGTGTTTTTGCCACTAATATCAAAGGGGGAGATTGTTAATCCCTAAGTTCTGTTGATGATTAGTGACCCACACTTAGTCATTTACTTAGGATATTTTAGTTGGTTAATCACTGTGGCCGAGCTAAACATTCAAGGCCAAGAAATATTGTCGAGCAAGTTTTAGGTTTCCGAGTTACATCATGCCGAGCCGAGTAGAATATTAAGTGTCAAGTGTCAGAGATGTTTAGTGCCGAGCAAAACAATTTTTGCATACATGTCAGGATTAATTTAAACTTTGATGTAAATGGCTTAGGCCGACTTGTATGAGATTTGGGCTGACATATGTACGCATTTAATATTTGTCTAATGAGTTAATTTCACATTTAATTGTTTTATACTATGCATGGCATAGAGCCAATCAGGAAATTAGTATGCATTGGAGGCATAACAATAGATCTTGATCGTTGATCTAGATCTCGCTAAGAGATCTGAAAAGATATAATAAGATGGATTCTAACCCTAAAAAGGAAGAGAGTGTGTGAGAGAATGAGACATTCAGAGAAGGGTTGTGTGTTCATGAGAGATGAACATTAAGTCATTTTGAGAAGAAGCCTAGATCAAGCAGAATGACAGAGCAGTGATAAGCAAAGTAAAGACATATCAGATTGAGAGATCACAGAAGGTATTGGAGAGACCAGATCCTTCATCAGCATCTAAGTGCATAACGAAGGATCACTACTTGGAACATCCTAATAGGTGTATCAGGTTAAATCTCTTAACATAGTTGTTTTAGCAGAACATTTCAAATCTCTTAGCCGAGTACTTACTTTACTATAAGTTGAAATCCTTTAACAAGGTAGATTGTAATGATCTTTAGTTCTTAACATAATAGACCTTTAACTAGGTAGATTGCATGTTGCAATCAAACTCTTGTAGCCCTAACAGGCACACTTTATTGCTACGGTAGTGAAGATTTTGTGGGTGTCATCCCACCCCAGTTTTACCTATTTGGGTTTCTGGGTTACAAAGTTTTGTGTTATGAGTTACATATTTCATGTTATTGATGCTATCTGATGTTAGGTTAAATTCATATATGTATGAATGTGAATCAATTTGTTTTAAGTGGTTAAGTTTTAAGATCTGATTCACANTTCCCCCCCCCCCCCCCCCCTCTCAGTATCTTTCTTTCTCATTCTTGTACTTCCAACAGAGACACCTTTGCACTAGAAAAGAAAGTTAATGCTAACTACATGTTAGAACTGCGAATTTACTAGAAATGAAGATTATATGGCCCAAAAATATAAAATTAAGTGTCAGTTTGGTGAAAGAAGACTCAACACACTCTAAAAAAACTCCAAAGATCAGCCACTAAATAAATGATTAAAGAATAAAGAATTTTTATTTTAAGAATCAAAGAACATGCCCTTAAATTTCAATATTTAAAATGTTTTGTTGCTTCTGCTTCCTCTTACTACACTCATAACTTTGTAGCTAGCTAAACAACGGTTTCTTGCATGCTCATTTCAATTTGGGCCACCTACCCATTCCAATCTGAATTTTCAATTTTCAAAACTTGTTTAAAATGATCATTTATTGCTTTAAGTTCTCTAATTGTACCTACATCCTTTTCATTAGTTATGCCAAAATTTTCATACCCATCCAATATTTACTGGTTGATTCTTTCGTAAGTATCAAAAATTATACTTACCTTCTTGTCCTTGGTAGCCAAGGCTTTATCAACAATATTTAACTTGTGTGTGCTTTCAATATAGAGGTTTGAATTTACTTTATTCCCCACAAATCCTTCAAAATTTTCATAGCCCTGAAACAAGGCATGTTATTCTTTATATATTGCCACCCTATATTTATCAACCATATCCCTCTGAAAGTATAATATCTTTTTACTCTTATCTATAAAATTAAAGTCTTATTCCTGAAGAATGTTTTCCTTCTCCATTTCTTTGGGATCCAATGCCTTGATTTCCTCAAGTAATTTTGTCTTCTTATCATACTTGAGGGAATCCCTTTCCAACAGGTTGGACAGAGTTGACATTTTAGCCTTCACCTTTTACCATCCTCATATACCTTATACCTTTCAGTCAACAGTGCCCTTATTTTTTGAAGTTGTTTAGCTACCCATGTATATATTATTGTTACTTTCTCCTTCATGGCATAATTGTAGAAGCTTCGAGAATAGTAGTCTAAGAGGCAAGGGGAGTGATCAAATCTTTGATGAATTACCTCATCTATTATAGATGAGCCTTTAGTTCTTCCTTTGTCAATTGATCTTTCTGCATTTTTGGACATGATTGGTCCCTTCAAAAGAGGTTATCTCCTCCCTATAGGTCTGAATACCCAAATTAACATGTGTAAGTTGATAACATGTAAGGGAAAGCTTACTCTCATCCTTGTCCACCATTGGGGTAGCTATTTGAGCTACTGCCTCTACTTTTCCATTCGTACTAGTGGAATATAATGTTTTGGACCCCTTCTTTGGCCTTGGCTTCTTAACTTCTACAACCATGTCTTGCAGCTTAATCTTTTTTACAATCACCTACCTCCTCTTTTCCAAGTTCAATTTTAGCTATGTGGGGGTGTCCTAGGGAGGATGGGTGTCTCAAAGCACACTTTTTGAAACTAAATTGATTTACCTTTGTTTGAAGTCCTCAATTATTGTTCTTATTGTGAAGGGTCTTTCTATGAGGTCTTCTCCTAAAATGGAGACACTTGTGAAGAACTCCCTATTTTTTTATTTTTATCATCCTTTTCTTGGTCTTTCCTAGGTAAGTTTTCTATAGAACCAATTAAATTTTGTTGCACTTCAACTATCAAAACTAGGTGGGAAGAGTTCGGTTTATCACCATCATCTTGTTCTTTTTGTTCTTATTTTTCTTACCTTCTTTCTCTTCATCCTCATGCTCTATGTCTATCACCTCTCCAGTTAGTTTCTTAGGCTCATCCTTTTTAGTTTGGGGGTATTCTTGGTGCAGTCAAGGACGGAGGGAACTCAAAGAAATCACTCCAATCCTTGTAGCACGAACCACCCCAATAGAAACATACAGACAGTTTTGGAGAGAAATGCAAGATCAATCTTCTTATTATCAGATAATCAAGTACAATGGATTTGCAACAAGCAGTCATATATTCCAGGCATACATGCATGTGTTTCAAAAGCTTGTAGGTTGTATTTTATACTGCTTATTCTTATCCAAGCTTCTAGCTCTACTGGTGTGCTCTGTTATTTCCTGAGGGAATCAATTACAAGAGCTTATAAATCCTTTGTAAGCATCGGGTTGGCCTAAGAAAGATTACATTTCCCCAGGAAAATAAAACGTATGACAGATATAAGCCAGACCCAAATCACAAGGATCTCCCTCAAATTGATGAAACATGATTTGTGATCCTTCAAGGAGGTCATCCATGAACTTAATAACATCGATAAATGCATCATTAAGCTATGCCAAATGGAAAATCCCTTCATGAGATCGGAAAACACACACTGGTCGAAAAACATATAGAACGGTTAAGTCCTGCCAAGAATTCTTAAGATCTCATACGCGAAGTAAGAAAATGTGATGCAAACCAAGGGGAAGGTTTTGAAGGAGTCTGGAAAAATTCCATAAGGTTCATGACTGCTAACGATTGAAATTTCATGAACAATAAAAGAAACACAGAGACCAAACTGACAAAAAAAAATATTTTTGGTTGATGCAAGATTGCCAAGAACCTAAGATGCTCCTGCATCAAACACCCAGGGTTATTTGAAAATTGAGTCTCTCACTTTCTTGGGACTAAAGGAAAACCAAGGTGGTCTACCTCAGTCTGAGAAATCCATGACAAATCCTAAACTGGTATGCCTCTCCACTTGCTAAGATATTCTTTGTACTACTTTCTTCTTGTACTTCTTCTAATTCTGTCATCCAAAATCTTCTCTATTTCCTTCAATTCCTTAGGATATTGTTGCTCAACATCTGATTCATCATTGCCGTGAAAATTAGGTTCATGATACTCATACAAATCTAAAACATTGAATATAGGTGATATATCCATGTCCTCTGGTAACTCTACTTCGTATGCATTCCCTAAATCAAATTTCATTAAGAGCTTACATGGTCTAAACTTCCTCACCTTCATCTTGTTATATGTTCCCATTGGATATCTACCCTTCTTCAAATATGCCATTACTTCATCCCCTACTTGGAATTCCTTATGTCTTCTCTTCATATCCACTTTTTCCTTATATGTCTGATTCATTTTCTCCAAATGTTGTTTTACATCTTCATGTGATGACTTTATAACTTCTACAAATTCATCTCTTTCTGCACTTCTCTTGACTTCGTGATTGATATCCCTCAACTCTAAACTCCTTTTGGATTAAAACAAGTAACTATTTCAAATGGTGCCTTTCATGTACTCCTATTCACTGAATTGTTGTATGCAAACTTTGCTTGTCCTAAGATCAAATCCCAATTACCTGTCTTTTCTCCAACCAAACATCTTAGTAAGTTACCCAAACTCATGTTCACTGCCTCTGTTTTCCCATCAGTCTGTGGGTGAAATGTAGAATTAAACTTCAAATCAGTCTTCATCTTCTTCCAAAGTTTCTTCCAAATATATCCAACAAACTTAATATCTCTATCTAAAACTATGCTTTTAGGCAATCCATGCAATCTTACAACTTCTCTGAAAAATTAAATCGGCTACATGAATTGCATTTTTTGTCTTCTTACAAGGTATGAAATATGACATATTAGAAAATCTATCCACTACCACAAATATAGAATCATTACCTCTTTGTGTCTTCAGTAACCCAAACAAAAAATCCATGCTAATGTCCTCCCACGGTCTAGTTGGCATTGTCAAAGGTGTATACAATCTGGTATTCTGACTACTTCCTTTTACAGCTTGTGAAATTTGACAATTGTGAACAACCTTCCTTACATCCTTATGAATCTGAGGCCAAAAATAATACTCACTAAAGCCATTTTCTTGTCAATACCAAAGTGTCTAGATAATCCTCCACAATGCTTCTCCTTAATCAAATTATCCCTCATATAAATTCTAGGTATACACAATTGAACCCCTCTAAATAACATACCATCATGAATGAAATATTCCAACCATTTTCTTCGGTCTACTACAACAAGTTCCCTCCAAGCTCTCCAAGGTTCTAAAAAATCAAGATCATCCGTATACAAGGTCTTCAACTCATCAAATCCCAATACTCCAACTATCATCTCGGTCAACAAAGTCCTCCTCAATGCATCAGCAACCTTTTTTTTTTGTCACTCCTATGTTTCAACGCAAATATATAACTTTGTAAGAATTCAACACATCTCATATGTCTCTGATTCAACTTATTTTGACTATTCAAGTATTGCAATGCTTGATGATCTGTATATAACACAAACTTATCACTGAAATAAGAAATTGATCTACCTTCTTGAGTCAACACTACTCCAATGGCATTTCCACTTGCATCATAGTGCACTTGAAAAAATTTATTCAAATCAGGCAAGGCTAACACATTTTTTTCAATTACTTTCTGCTTCAACAACTCAAAACTCCTTTCTGCTCCATGCGTCCACTTGAATTCTTTTTTGTCCCCTCTTATTGTCTCAGTCATACGATAAGAAACCAAACTGAAATTCCTAATGAACTTTTGGTAAAAACTAGCCAATCCATGAAATGATCTCACCTCTCAAATACTCATAGGTATAGACCACTCAATGATCGTTTTAACCTTCTCAAGATCCATCTTCAATCCCTCTACAAATATCACAAATCCCAAATATAGTATTTCTTCTCTCATGAAGGAACACTTCTTGATGTTTATCAACAAATTCTCTTCCCTTAATCTCTGCAACACTTGTCTCAAGCGCAACAAATGATTTTCCTTTCTTTACTGAAAACTAGAATTTCATCAAGGTAAATAATCACAAACTTACCCAATAATTTCTTCAATACCTTATTCATCAATCTCATGAAAGTACTCGGTGCCTTAGTCAATCCAAAAGGCATATCCAACCATTCATACAATCCTTTAGTTGTTTTGAATGCAGATTTCCATTCATCCTCTTCTATGAGTCTGATTTGATGGTATCCACTCTTCAAATCTATCTTTGTAAACTATTTGGCTCCACTTAAACAAACCATTATATCATCCATCCTAGCCAAAGGAAATTGGTACTTCACTGTAATCTTTTTAATGGCTCTAGAATCGGTACACATTCTCCATTCTCCATTCTTCTTCGGTGCTAATACTGCAAGTACTGCATAAGGACTCAAGCTTTCCCTAGTCAAACCTTTCTTCAACAACTCTTTCACTTGTATATTCAACTCTTCATTCTCTATTGGTGTCATCCAATGTGCTTCTTTATTTGCTAAACTTGCTCCAGGAATCAGATCCAAGAAATAGCTAATACTTCTCACAGGTGGCAATCCCTCAGGAACATTATCTAAGATTATATCCCCGTACTCAATCAGCAATTCCCTTACCTCCTCAGGTTATCTCTCTACATATTCTAAATTAGAATTCTTAGGGGTCAAAGCATAACACATATTATCACTTTTCAAACCATCCAAGAATTTTCTTCCTTCAACCAAGAAAACTCTAACACTGGTACAATTCTCATTCTTAGGAATCAAAGCTAAAGGCAACAAGACTTGTTTCATCCCATTAGCAACAATAGTATACCTATTCTTTCTCTCATCATGCAAATCTTGTCTATCATACTACCATGGTCTACCCAACAAAATATGACAAACATCCATAGGCATAATATCGCAAAGAAAATCATCATGATAAGATCCTATCTTCAATTTCACTAGGCATTGTTCACTTACCACTACCTTATGGTCATCTTTTATCCATGCTATTTTTTTGGGTTTAGGATGCTTCAATCTTTGCAACTTCAACTTGTCCACCAACTCCTCGGAGGCTAGGTTGTTTGAACTACCACTGTCAATAATCACTTTGCAAAATTTTCCTTCAACTTTGCTTCTAGACTTGAACAAACTTCTCCTCAGCAATGGTTCTTGGTCCCGTTCTTCATGACATAGGGCTCTCCTTATCATTAGGGTTTCTCCATCTTCAGGTTGATTCAATGATTCCTTAGATTCTTCCTGAACAAACTCATTTATGTCACTATTATGAGTCCTCTTGTTTGAATTTCCTTAAGTACATTCAAAGACTCGGTGTCCTTCGCCTCCACACTTGAAATGGGTTCCTTTAAACACTCTTCAATCATTCTTCCTATAACTACTTGATCCACCTCCTCTCTGTTAGTAATAACTGAGAGTGGGGGTGAATCAGTGGCCTTAAAATTTATCCTTAAGTCAACCCTTAAAACTTATAACCACAAATTGTGTCTCTAGTTATCTTATATCCTACAAGATGTATGCCTTGAAATACTTTAATCAATTTTCTACTTGTCGAATTGCATTGCAAATCTTTCTTCTATATGATTACCAATAAGCAGTTAACATTTCTATTTGCTACTGCTCTGTTTTCTTCAATGGAAGATACTCTGATAGCATAAGTAGGCAGTAAGGTTCTTAGAATTTTACTTACCACTGTATCTTCTTCTAGTACACCTCCAACTCCTCGGATAGAATTGACTACCTCTTTTATTCTTGTGTTGTACTGAGTGATGTTTTCATCTTCTTTCATTTTGAGATCATCAAACTTTCCTCTAAGGCTTTCTGCCTTGGCTCTCAAAATATTTTTTTCACCACCATGTACAAGCATCAATTTGTCTCACATCTGCTTTGCAGTCTTGCAGGTTTTGACATCTTCAAATTCAGCATCGAAGAGTGAGGAAGCAAGCTCTATCATCATGCAATTGTGCTTGTGCTTCTCTCTTAATAGTTCAACTGTTGATTCTCCTGTGAGCAACACATATTCAGCACCTAAGTGTTGAGTAACATCATTGCCAATACATGATAAGTGGAGTCTTATTATGCTCTGCCTTGAAAAATTATCTTTGTTCAACTTGGGCACATCTCGTCTGTTCATCTAGTAATCTTTAGCTTAGGTCTTGAAACCTTCCTTCTAAGCACACAAACTCCTATACCAATTGTTAGTAATAACTGAGAGGGGGTGTGAATCAGTGGCCTCAAAATTTATCCTTAAATCAACCCTTGAAACTTATAACCACAAATTGTGTCTCTAGTTATCTTCTGTCCTACAAGATGTATGCCTTGAAATACTTTAATAAATTTTCTACTTGTCGGATTTCTTTGCAAATCTTTCTTCTATATGATTACTCATAAGCAGTTAACTATTTACCAAAACATGGTAAATATGCAGAGTATACTGATCAATCCAGAAATGCATATGTAAAATGTAAAACAGTAAAGTAATAAACCATAAACACATAACACATGGATTTTAACATGAAAACCCTATTAAGGGAAAAAAAACACTGGGACCATGTTGGATGGTTAAGAGTCGCCTTTATTTGAAATTTCCAAGTTCATGTGTCTACAATGGTCAAAGCTTCACTCTGTTCACTTTTCCACCTTGTCGGTTCTTCCAAAACCTTTACACATTTGAGTCTGTCAAATCTAAGCTTTTGGCGTCGTTGGGATCAG
>MU227039.1:1697148-1718250 GCA_018584345.1 Thuja plicata
TTAGGGTCTGAGAGGAACCCTAAGAGACTCAAGTGTGAGTCTAGAGGATCCTGAAGTGAATAGGGTCCAAGGTAAGATTCCTAGAAGAGAGTAGGAATCCAGGATAATAAGGTGACCCTCCCCATCATTATCTCATCACTACAACACCTTGGAAGCAAAAATGGTGCTTAAGGAAAGCAAAAGATTCTGATATATGTAGATTTGGGGAACTATATGAAACGGGATGTACATCCTTTGATGAACTCCATGGCTTTCTTTTGTTAATGTATTGTAGCTTTGGTCAGATTATTCTAGCCGATGAAATCAAATGCTCAATTGGCCTATCGGCCTTAAGCATTTGATATATATCCTTCACAAGATACTAATCTTATTGTTTGCTTTAATTATGTTAATCATAAATTAATTAAGCATGATTTTATATGTGTGTGTGTGTGTGTGTGTGGTTAATAATATATATCATGATTAAGATCGATATTGAGTATCGATATTGATTACATATAACATGGTGAACTTAATCGATCTCATTACTAAATGATCGGTGTATGTTATAGTATAAAACATCATCATTAAACAGGTCGAAGATGGTTCGGTGAGAACATGTCTCATGTAAAGACATGTCTCTACGTGGAACATGTTCCACGTAGAGGCATGCCTCTACAGGAGACACGTCCCCTCACAACATACAAATATGAAGGTCGATCAAGATCTTGTGAATGTACAAAAAACATAAGTGCAAAAGCAAGTATCATTACAGTGATTCATACTATCTCAAATAGCATCATTACTAAAGAGATCAGGTTCCATAAGAGATTGATACCAGCAGAAATATCCAAGTAATAAGAACATATTCATATTGAGAGTAATCTTATTAAGTAAGATTAAATCAGACATTGTTGTTCGTTAAGATCATATTACATCAGTCTAATTATAGATTTATAGGAAATCGATATTGAGATTAGATCTCTCATATTTATATCTACACAAAGATTAGAACCGATTGATATTAAATGGTGATTGGTATATAAGAATCATCATTGTGATATTGTGAAGAATTATACCATCAACATTGAAGATACATAGATCTGAGATTAAAATAAAATTCCTTCCACATACAAATTTGATCAATCTTTAACATGGTATCAGAGCCAGTCTAAGGAAGATCCGATTATATTTGAAATAAAAGGCTA
Source organism: Thuja plicata (assembly GCA_018584345.1). Lineage (NCBI taxonomy): Eukaryota > Viridiplantae > Streptophyta > Pinopsida > Cupressales > Cupressaceae > Thuja > Thuja plicata. Next base: position 1,698,336 of record MU227039.1, read on the forward strand.
TCTAACTATCATTTGATTTTTAGAAATACATATTCTTTCTTCTAATGGCAAATGGTGTTAGATTCGAGGATTGTCTTGAAGGAACCTCAAACTTTCTGAATTATGCTCTCCTTAAGAGAGCACGAGTTAGAAGCATTTGTAGAACAGGAAATGGTTGTGCCAAATGAAGATGGCAAGAAAAGTCAGTGGATAAAGAACAATAACAAGGCCACGAAGCTATTGGTGGATGCAGTTAAAGATCATATAGTTCCAATTATCTCCAAATTGGATACAACATACAAAATGTTTTCAACAGTAGAAAGCATATATGAGATAAACAACACGAGCATGGCTCTGTCACTTAAGCAAAAGCTTCATCATGTCAAGATGAATAAAGGAGAATCGATTACATCATACTTTATGAGGATCACAGTTAAGGGACCAGCTTCCCACCATTGGTCATCTAATTGAAAGCAAGGAGTTAACAATGTTGGCTCTAAATGGACTCCCTACATCATGGGAAGCATTTATTCAAGGAATAAGTGCTCGTTCGAAACTCCCCAAGTTTGATTAACTAAAGACGAATTGTAGTCAAGAAGAATCTAGACTAATCACAAGGGGGATTGGTCAAAATTCCACAAATGAAGACATCCATGTGCTAAACTCTCATTCTCACAAGAAGGGTAAGAAAGGGAACTTCAAAAGAAAGAAGGATAGAGATGCAAATGGTAAATGCTCATCCAAGAAAAGAAGGGACATGTCTAAGGTGCAGTGCTTCAGATGTGACAAGTATGGGCATTATGTTATGAAGTGTCCGAATAGGCCAAAACCTCAAGACTCTATTGTTGAAGTTGGTAAGGCAAGCTTGAAAAATGATTCCAAGAAACTTGTTTTTATCCAGCCTTATCAAGCCAAGTATCAACCAGGCTTAACACCCGGGTGATTGATAGTGGGGCATCACATCACATCACAAGCTTCAGAGAACATCTAGATAGTTTAGTGGAAAACTCAGATGAGGAAGTGACTATTGGGACGATTCCAACTATCCCGTGAAAGGAATTGGAACTTGCACCATAAATCTAAAATCAGACGTCTCTCTTCAACTTACAGGTATATTATTTGTATCAGGGATCAAGAGAAACCTAGTCTCCATTTTAGCACTTGAAGACAATGGATATAAAATCACCTTTATGGAGGGTAAAGTCCTGGCATGGCCCAAGAACTCAAACATCAAGAAGGCTCACACTATAGGAGTGAGACATGGATGCCTATATAAACTTTGTACTTCTTCTCAAGCCCTAATACATGAATCAACAAATACATGTGAGATTTGGTACAGAAGATTAGGGCATCTCCATTTTCGTGCATTGCCTTCATTAGAGAAAATGGTGATATGCCTACCTAAGCTTAAACAAGAACATGAAGGAACATGCAAAGGGTGCACTTTTGGAAAGAACACTAAAGGCACTTTTCACAATAGTGATAGTAAATCCAAAAATGTACTAGAACTTATTCATTCTAATTTATGTGGACCCATGAATGTAACCTCTTTAGGAGGATTCTTGTATTACGTTATCTTTGTAGATGATTACTCTAGGAAAACATGGATATACTTTTTTAAATGTAAAGAGTCTGAAGAAATCCTTACAAGGTTTGAGGAATTCAAAGCTCTAGTAGAAAATATGTCTCGGAAAAGAATCAAAACCTTAAGGACAGATAATGGGGGGAATATATTTCAAAAACTTTTGTATTAATGATGGGATTAAGAGGGAGTTTATAGTTCCTTATAACCCTCAACAAAATGGGGTTGCGGAAAGGAAGAATAGGACTATTGTTGAAGTTGCTAAAGCTATGATGTATGATCAAAACCTAGAAACTTCTTTTTGGGTCGAAGCCTCTAGGAATGTTGTTTACATCCAAAATAGATGCCCACATTCCCTTCTAGATAACAAAACCCCTAAAGAAGCATTCACTGGGATTAAACCTAACATAAGTCACTTGAGAATCTTTTGTTGTCCACTTTACATTCATGTACCTGAAGAAAAGAGATCTAAGTTAGAACCCTCAAGCAGAAAGGGAATATTTGTAGGCTATAGTGAAACATCTAAAGCCTATAGGATCTACATACCTGGACAGAGATTCATTGAACTAAGTAGGGATGTTATCTATAAGTTAGATGTTGATTTGAGAAGATCCAAAAGCATTCATGAGATAGAATATCAAGAGCCTCCTCAAAATATGGAAGAGGATTATGCCCCTAAGATTCACTTCAAGTTTGGAAAGATGTTATGACAGAAGAGTACCAATCTATTATTAAGAATGGTGTTTGGGGCATTGTACCCAAGCCAAAAGAGGTGTGTGTGTGTGTGTGTGTGTGTGTGTGCGGGTGCGTGTGTGTGTGCACGCGCGGGTGTGTGTGTGTGTGTGTGTGTGTGGGGTTAATAATATTAATCATGACTAAGATGGATATTGAGTATCAATATTACATATAACATGGCAAACTTAATCGATCTCATTACTAAATGATCGTTGTATGTTATAGTATGAAATGTGTGTGTGTGGTTAATATTATTAATCATGACTAAGATGGATATTGAGTATCGATATTGATTACATATAACATGGCAAACTTAATCGATCTCATTACTAAATGATCGTTGTACGTTATAGTATGAAACGACATCATTAAATAGGGCGAACATGGTTCGGTGAGAACATGTCTCACATAGAAACATGTCTCTACGTGGAACATGTTCCACATAGAGGCATGCCTCTACGAGAGACATGTCTCGTCACAACATACAAACATGAAGGTCAATCAAGATCTTGTGAATGTACAGAAAAACATAAGTGCAAAAGCAAGTATCATTACAGCGATTCATACTATCTCAATAGCATCATTAGTAAAGAGATCGAGTTCCATAAGAGATCGATACCAACAGATTGATCCAAGCAATAAGAACATATTCAGATTGAGAGTAATCTCATTGAGTAAGATTAAATTAGACATTGTTGTTCATTAAGATCATATTACATCAGTCTAACTATAGATTTATAGGAAATCGATATTGAGATTGGATCTCTCAAATTTATATCTGCATTAAGATTAGAACCAATTGATATTGAATAGTGATTGGTATATAAGAATCATCATTGTGATATTGTGAAGAATTATACCATCAACATTGAAGATACATAGATCTGAGATTAAAATAAAATTCCTTCTACATACAAATTTGATCAAACTTTAACACCTTTGGTATTGTGTATCCTGCATCCCCTGCACCTAGTTGATGAAAGCATAGAGAAATGCATCATTGACCCTCTTGAAATGTATCTCTACTACTTTATGCTCAAGCTGAGAGTAGAAATCACATACTTTATTCATGCTACTCTCTTCACTTCTGACACCCTCTACAATTAGCCCATGTAAATTCCCAATTATTGTTGCAAGATACACTACATAAGAAATCATATAAACTTATCTATTGACACAACTATGGCCAACTAGGCATGCAAGTTATCAAACACAATTCTTCCCCAATCCAAGTGGTCCTAGTCCTTCAAAATGGTGTTGATGAAGAGGAACATGCAAGTATGATAAGTGCTTGAATCATCCTTGCCCATTGTCTTGTTTAGCAAAGTGATTATGTTTGCCACTTCTACGATGGACTCTGTTCTTGTCATCTTAGTAGGGTAATTTGGCTAAAAATTCCTTTCTAACTTCGGCCAATGCCTTTTAAGGTGTTTGATGTTGTTGGCATTTACTTCTTCATATGTTGTATCCCTTTGAGACCCTTGCAGGACTTCAGGTCATTCTACATGATACATAATGTAGAAAATTGTCATGACTTCAGGTCTCGACTTCTTCATATGTAGAAAACCTTTACAGGACTTCAGACATGATACATAAAGTGATAAGTTATCACTCGCCTAAGGTGGAATACTGATAGTGTGACATGTCGACTAAAGGTAGATCACCCACCTAAGGTGGAATAATGATAGTGTGACATGTCCACTAAAGGTGGATCAACCTCCAAGGTGGAAAAGTGATAGTGCAACACATCCACTAAAGGTGGATCACCCTCCAAAGGGTAACAAATCCACCAAAGGTAGAAGTCCCACCTTAGGTGGAAAAGTGATAATTTGCTAACACCACCAAAAGTGGGAACGTTAGTATGTGGTCCCTAAGTAAACTTAAGAACATGTGTGTTTAGAACCTAGGAGAAGAACTTACTAGGTACAACACTTAAACACGCCAACAATTAGAATGCTATTTCCAAGTACTCTCTAATGCTGCTAGTATTGTTTTCAAATTTTGCTATTGTTAAAAATTATTTTGTTTAATTCTAATAATCCTTTTATACCTTCAAGCTTATTAATGTCATTGTTCATTGAATTGACAGTTGTTCACAAAATTGAACACTCAAACTTATCAAACCTCCAAAGCCTTGGAAAGCACACATGATTCTATTGAGCAAATTGTGCACCATATATAGAGAAAATAGTCAAAGACATTGTAAACAAAAAAAACTTGGTACACAAAACAAAAACGAAGGATAGAGTAACCAAAGGAAACAAACTTTACAATGAGTCATCAAAAACATAACCTTGAGTTAGAAAATTTGAGATAACAATCACTCACAAGACCAATCAGCAAAAAGGGAAAATATGAGATTGATACAACCATCAAAAATAATCTTATTATTGTAGAAAATCATGTAATCCAATCTATTAGGATACAGATAGAAACCCACAAATGAAAAAAATATCACTAGCATTTGCTCAAAGCAAAATCGTCCTCGACAAAACTACTGATCAAATCTGAAATGCAAATAACATACCAACAGTGCTGGAGTATATGTGGAAAATGGCCACAATAAACTCGTTAACTCCCAAGACTCGCAATGAAAAATATTCTGCCATCATATTGCCTGCCTTACATAATATATCAGAAAATAATGAATTGTCTTCAGAATAAGTTGACTAAATAGGGAACCTAATCTTCCGTCAAAATTACGAGATATCCACCTATCTGAGACCCAAGCCTTCAGGCATCCAACCTCTTCTTTCTTTTGTTACTGCACTACTCATCATGCACTACCCGTCATGATTTGATAAACAATGCCAACATCAATATAGCATTTACAAAATCAGTGATCTGCACAACCCAATTCGCAGTTGATAATTGCATTAACTGACCTGAAAAACCCTACTATCTCTGTGTTGCAATCTATAGATAATAAAGATGTGCATAGGACCATACAAATTCCATACACAGACAAAGAATTGATAGTAAATATGTAGCGTGTAATACAAATTTGAACTTGGCAAGATATCCATTTGTTATACCAATTGTGCTAAGATAACTATTTTGCACAAGTAATTTAAACAGAAATATTGTTGCACAGAGATAAAATGCAGTACACTAAAATATATAATATTTTTCCAAAGCACAAGCCAACACTCTAATTACCTTTTTTTCATTTTCCACACCTTTGTTTACACAGCAAATACACGATACTCTCAAAGTTAGCAGCCTTAAAAAAAAATGACGAGAAGCATGTTCTCTCGCATTGAAAACAATATAACCAACTGAATTTGCAAATTATTAAATTTTAAAAAAAATGCTTACTTCCCAAATATGTAAAAATATAAGAATTCACTTAACCTTCAACCTTCAATATGTTGAGATTAAAAGCAAGAAGTTTCAGGGGGAACGTTACCGTATGTGTACTGTTTATGACAATGCCTCCAAGTTTAACTCCCATCACTCTTGATTCAATCAGGTCCCCTGCAGATTGTAATATTTGTCATCTCTTCTAAACCTGATCTAACCTAGAAGAAAAATTCAGAGCATCCCTTAATTGTTAGATCCTTCATAAAACATGCACCATATGGAATTAACCTACAGAGTAGCTCCCATCATTGATTTCTTTTTAAATGATTGAATTGGATATTTGTGTTTAGCGAACCCGCTGTTCCTGCAGTCTGAGCTGAGCCACAAGTTCTTCACTCAGAAGGCCCATTTCTAAAAGGTTCTGGAAAAGCTCCTTTAACTCCCCTCTTCTTCCTACTCTGCTAAATCCCTCTCTTAATATGTTGTAAGTCCAAACATCAGGGTTCCGACCTGCATCTACCATACCATGGAAAAGCATACTAGCTTCATCTAACTTCCCTTCATTGCACAAAGTAGTTAAAAATTTGTTATAAATAGTAATTTCTGGCTTAAAGCCAACTTGAGTCATTTTCCTAAATAATTTCAAAAACTCATCCAGCTTGCTAGTTTTAAGAAATCCATCAAACAAAATTTCATATGTTTTATCATCCGGTTCACATTGCTTTGCCAACATCTCCTCAACTATTTTCTGAACCTCTGCATGCATACTTTGCAGGAAATAGGCATCCATCAGGCTATTATATAACACAGCAGTTGGAGCACATCCATTCTCCTCTATTGACCTGAAGCAGACAATCATTCCAGAACTCAGGATTGGAACTTTGTTTACAATTATGAAATATATCATAACAACTCTTCTAATTTCATACAACGTGAAATATTAATATACTCGAAAAAAAAATTAAAAGACAGAATCTATTAACATTTAAAATTTGTATATGTTATAGATTTATGTGAAGATGAACTTTTGCTCTTAAGTTTTTAGAAAATTTATGAGGTCATGCATTGGTGAAATTAATTTTAAAAGTATGAGGAAAAAAAATGAAATAGTCAAAATGTAAATACACAACTATGACCAAAAAAACTTGAAATTTCCATAAAAGCTTCTTTCCTAAAGTTTTCCAAAAACACTCAATTATTTGACAAGCCTTATTTTGTGAGTGGAAAGAAATTATGATTTTAGAATATTAGACAAATCTAACTTTAAAGAACACAGAAAAGGGTCAAAATACAGTTCCTGGCAAATTACATTTTGGGTGAGCTAAAAGGACTTGACGACCAATTTCTGGGAATGTTGCCGCAAAAAATGAAGAAGATCCTCTCTTCAAATGTCAAATTTGTCTTCATTAAAGGCAGATGTGAAGGTTGTCTTCATTAAAGGCAGATGTGAAGGTGGGGGGTGGTTGGGTTTGTAAGCAGACTATGGCATCCTCTCTTTGTGAGTGGCTGGATGTTGGGTTGGGCATGGAACTATTTGAAACAGTTGGAGGTAGACAGTAAAATTGCATATCTAGAATCATTCGATCAGAGCTCTATACAGAACATGAATTCACTTCAATATGTTGTCTTTGCCTCTTGTGGTTTGAATATTAAATAAAACATTTGATCATCACTTGCATGCTCCTTTGCAATGGTTGATGCCTCCACCTTGTCATTATTACCATAATCGTAATAATTATCACAAGTCATTTGATACTTGTATCCTCTGTGTATACCTACTAGAATGTCCATTTCGCAGTCTAAGCGGGGTGGATTCACTTCATGTCAACATCAAAGGCCTTCCACAACCAGAGGTTCATTCACCATTGATGTAGAGAGAGATTCTATGAAGTATTCAACTTCCTCCTAGAATTGCGGAGTGGATTCACTTCATGTCAACATCAAAGGCCTTCCACAACCAGAGGTTCATTCACCATTGATGTAGAGAGAGATTCTATGAAGTATTCAACTTCCTCCTAGAATTGTTAGATCCAGCATTGGTCCTTTTATAGTGATAATTTATAATGCTGTTTGTTCTATGGGCTAGAGCCTTTCTACACACCACATTGCTGTCCTCTTGTCAGTACATACGTACGAATGTACGTACATACATACATATGTCTCTCTCTCTGTCAGCTCCATATTCCTTGAGGAATCTACCCTTACAAGTCTCTCTGCACTTAGCTTTTGCTTTTTCAGGTTTTGTTTTACGTTCACCCCAGTGTTATGTTTTTGTTTCTTTGGTAATTTGTACTCAGCTACAATCACATTTTTGTAAGACAAAGCCTCTTCACCCTGGTACTTGTCTAATTCACCTAGAAAGAATGGAAAACAAATAGATTGAACAAGCATTGAATCTCTCTAATCAAGACACGGAAAGTTGAAAGGCCAAAGTTGGGAAAAATGTGTAATGCTGTAATGACCCCTTGGCTTATACCGCCTTCAAATTCCCCAAAATTTGGTTTCTAGTGCATTGACATTTAGTCAAACAATTGAGAGGACTGTTATATTCAGAATATATCACTTCCTCCCTTAAAGTAATTCTGTCCAACAGACTGCTTGAGATAATGCTTCAATGTTCAAGTACAAGTTGTGATCTTCATTACAGAATTAACTAAACCAGGTTGGGTTTCTTAAGAATTCATGGATACCAAATGATGCATTGCAAATGCAGAATTACATGCAAAAATTTATAACTGAATTCCACTGCTTATTCATTGAATTCTAAGCACCACTCTGCTGTTATGAGTTATAGAACAGACTATAAGAGGAAATATAAACAGTCCAGAATACAGGTAGAATTACCTGTAGAGAATAATAAAAATTTATCTGACCTTTTCCTTGTCTCAGACTGAAGCTCTATGCACATGTGAGAACCCATACCAGTTCTGGCAATTGCATTTGCTTGTTCTTGGTGGTGCAGCTCCCAAATCTAGGCTGTTTATGTATGCTGGTCCACATTGGTGAATTATTCAGGAAACTTCTCCCATGGCTGGGTGTACATTCTCTCCAAGTGATGCCGTAATTTCTTCAAATACACTCAGCAGTGAATTTAATATAATGTCATAATGCACAGCGATACCAATAACGGCACTACAGATTCAGTTTGCCATGTCCCTCCTAAGTCGTCGCTTCACTTCCTTTGCAGACTCAATGTAACTAGGATATCCCCTGAAGCCTGAGGCATAAACATCTTCCACACTCCTGCAGATAAGCGTATCTCCCGTATTCCAAATCTGTGTGCACCCTTATTATGCTCGATGAGAGATTATCACAGCTAGAATATCATATGTAATCCTTCTAATTGCAACCTGTTTCCATTAAATGGGATCACCAATATTATCCAGCGTTTAAACTCAACACCAAATTTTTTCCAGAACAATTATCAGTTCAAGCTATAAACAGAATGCTCACGGTGGATAATATAACCATAGTCTAAAATATTTAATCGCCCAACATGAAAACCGGCTGCATAACACTTAATCGCTGGAAATAAAGATTTCATAGAACAAGTCAATCTATAAAGAGAGAAGAGCATTAAAAGGGCGATTTAATTTATTCATTGGTGCATAGTATATCCGCCAATAATGAATCCACGATAGTCTAAGATAATCGATTGCCAAACCTACGACGATCTTTTTTTTAAAACACCGGGCCCACGAAATATTTCACTATAGCTTAATGCTGTATTAGATATAATCCTCAGCCGCACTAGAGAAATATCAAAGGCTTGGCCCACACAATATGATTATGATCCATGGTAATATGAAATATCAACAAAGCCACGATTTATCAAACCTCAAAAATATTAAAGTTTCAAAATATTAATCCCTCCAGCAGACACAATATAAACCTGATAATAAAACTTATCTGCATATTTTCCAGTAAAACATTTATTTCTGTGAATACAATAAAGCCCTCACATATTTATCTTGAAGACATCACAAATTCTGCACGTGTGAACTCCATCATGAGTCCACTCCCAATCCACTGAGAAAATCCCAAGGGTTTTCGTCCTTAGGACCACTGGAACTGAAACAAGAAGCTCTTTGAGCTCTGCCAAAGAAAAAAGAATAAACCAAGCACGCCCAAAATGAAGCCTACATTGCCTTTTATAATCCTCCAATAAGACTCTTGAAATTGTAAGTTACTGATGGACTCAATCTCCCAGGATCACCTGTAAAACCAAGATCAACCTTCTACACGAGAGCAACAAAGATGATGAAATGCTGAAATATGGTGCAACAACAGAATGATGATATTATCACACTCAAAATGATACAATATGCATCAGCAGTCCCTAGTACTACTACTGACTGAGCTGATATGAACTCATACGAATTAGATTTTAATCAGCCTGAATACCTCTTAGTGTAGCTCATAAGGGAGAGGTGAGTGCTGATTATATAGTGGAATATGGGCATATAATTCCAAGATGAATAATAACTCTCAAATAACCAAATTAGGTGGGAGTTTTACCTACTTGGTAAATGTCAGAAATGTGGTTATGCCAACTCAAGTAAAGACAAGAGAATGATTATGGGGAGGTGGCTAATAAATCCAAAAGAGAGTGAGACATTCAACTACCCAAAGTTGGGTGTGAATGACAAATGTGATTGTAGGATTTTGCCATGTCCTCATAATTATTCTAATATAACCTAAGCTAGCTTAATATATGTGTAGCAGTAGGAAAAATAAATATTCCCTAACATAAGCTAAAATAATAATAATCTCCACCAACACCCCCCCTTAAGCATAGCTTAGGTGGATGTCAGGATGCAAAGATGTAAAGATGGTTCCCGGCTACAAGGCCATGGTAGGCACCCATTTACAATGATAAAATCTCTCAGAAGATGATAAGGAGAAAACCCGTAGGACAAAACTCCCCCCCCAAGAAAGAAGAAGAGACAATGCAATCCCTCAATGTAGAATCTCCTGCATTGTTGGTGAATGCTCGACATAGGAAGCTGAATATGGTCCAAGATCACCAAACAATGTTCCTCCCCTTGGGAAGAAATAAAGCCAAGTATGTATGTTGGATATCCTCCCATTCTTGAAAGGAATATATAGGAAGAATGATGAAGATGTATGATGTCTATGAACTCTACTCAAGTGTCCCCATGTCAATGTTGAAAGTTGTCACCATAAAATCAAGTGTTCTAGGCCATGGTGTAGAAGATGACAATCCAGAACCTAGTGGAGATGGATGTAGAACAAAATCTAGAGGCGAAGGTATCTTCTCTGAGGAACAAGATGCCTCCTCCAAATGTTGCTCAATAGTGGCCACAGTCATGTCAAATTGTGAGGAATGATCATGTGGGTAAAGAACAAGAGGGTCAAAAGTTTCCCCCCATCATCTGAAGAAGATATACCAAGATAATCAAAGAGAGGATGTATGCACTCAATAGTATCCTCCAAGTTTGCAAGATAGGACTCACAAAACAAACCAGGAATGTCTGTCAAGTACTCATCCCAAGGAGCTATGTCTAGAAGACAATGAATTTCATGTTGTACTAAATCAATAGGAGCCATAGTAGTACCAAAATCATCAGAAACAACAGTCGATGTAGGAGATGCAATATCAATACATGTCGCTTGAACCTCGGTTGAAAGAATACCAAGATTCACTTGACCATACTAAATCTCCTCAAAAGCATCCACACTAGATGCCTAGGTGTGTACGTCAACCGAAGGAACAATAGAAGAAAAGTGTGAGGAGGTGTATAATCGAGATTGATGATCTACCTCCCCTACTGCAACAATATCTCTGCTATGCAAATCCCAAATAATCACAGAATCTGGTGTGAACTCAATACTCTTTCCTTCCCCGCCATGTGTGATCTGAAAGATAGAAAGGATATTTGTTGACAATGAAGGTACACAAAGGACATCATTGAATGATCCCTCGTCTATGTCAATAGACCCTTTCCTGCAAACACGCATATATGTGTTGTTAGCCATCAAAATATTTGGTGACGAATAAGGTTCAAATGAAGAGAACATACTTTGTGATGAAGCCATATGATGTGAAGCTCCAGAATCAAGGATCCATCTCCCTGACTCGGAATCTGCAATTGCAACAAGTGCTTTCCCCTTTTGTTTCTCTAACTTTGAATTAGATGAAGATGATGTATCCTTTGACATAGTTGAAGGTATATTTATTTTATTCTTTGTCAAAAGATGCTTCAACACATCAATTTCTTTTAAGTAACATTGATGTTCATCATGCTCAGATTTCTTGCAATATGCACATGTGGGCTTATCCTTTTTAGATGATTCCATTTTTGAGGAAGAGGATTCAGATTCTTTGTGTCTTGTTTTTTTTCTTCTTTTGTTTCTGATTAGGATTCCCTGATTCTTTCAGTACCTTAGGCTCACTAGCAATCAATGCTTGTGACTTGGGAGTCTTGATGATACCCATTTGAATTAGCTTCACTTCCTCTTGGATTAGAAGATTTGAAAATGCATCAAAAGTAGGATCAACATATGCAGCTCCCATAGAAACCCTATTGGTATGAAAGCTAGAAACAAATACAGAATACTCAGAACCAAGCTTGGATAGCATATTGAGAATCAACTGTATATCCTCCTTGGTAATCTTGCAATCCTTTGGCTATGTTCTCAGCTGTTTAATCTTGGAGATGTAGTCTTGGATGTTGTTGAAACTTTTTGGATCAAGATTCATCAGATCATTATCAATCTGATAATCCTTAATCTTGTTAGTTTTGCCATACAAACTTTCAAGAGTGCCCCAAGCCTCTTTAGGTGTCTTGCATGATTCAAGGTGAAATTTTAAATCAAAAGAGACTAGTGAACAAATGTAACCAAGAGCTCTCTCATGATTCATCTCCCATGCTTGAAGAGCATTAGCATCAGTAGGTGCAGGAATAGATTCTTTTAAATAGCTTGTGCAACCTTTTTCCATTAGATAATTTCATACTGATTTTTTCCATAATTCATAATTATATGGGGTTAGAAGTTCAATTTGAGTTTTCCCCATTGTACTAAGTCTAACACACAACAAAAGGATCCAAAGAAATCAAAACAACACAAGATCACCCCCCAAATTCACTCAATCAATGATCCCCCCAAAAGAATATGATTGTGGCACTTTATAAACTAGTGTGTTTACAATTCTAGAGTTATTTTCCAGAGTTTTACAATGTCCAAATTAGACCCAATTGCTGAAAGTACAAAATAATCTCAGAATTAGCACTTTAAAACTGCACCAATGAATAGTGTTCAAAAAAATATTAACTTTCAAAAAAAAGAATCACCTCAAACCGAGGTCATATGCAAAAGTTATAGCCGTTTGAATTTGAAAAAATTGGGAATGTCCTTCAAGATCTGCTGAGAAAATTGGTTTTCTGAAAAATCTGGATCACTTGAGCAAAATCTGATATGACCACTGCGAAGCCTGCGAAATTCTACCTCAAATCAAAAAAAATTGCTCACAAAACGAAACCTGGATGACGAAAATAGAGACCTCTAAAGTTCAGCTTCAAAATGCAAAATTGCAATGGAAAGGGGTCCAAAATTTGAAAAACTCCACCTCTGCCAAATTTGGCAAAACTGCCACTACATTTGGAGTGCCACCAACTTTGAGGACCTGCCAATCCGTTTAGACGTTCTGCCAGAAATAGAGCTTTCAACCAATTTTAGACTTCCGCCAAATATAGAACTGCTAAAAACAATGCTAATGTTAGCAGTACAGCCAAGTTGGTTGCACGAGGGCGGAGGTCGAATATAATTATATAGGTGGGGTCATATTGTCCCTCCTATAAAAAAATTTGCCTCGAATTTGATTTTCACCGAGACATTGAGTAGTTTATATCAAAATTGATCTGATCAGCCTTCTGGACTCAATGACAATGTCCTTTTTAGCTGAAAATGCACCCAGCAAAAGCTCAATATTGAATTTCTCCCAAATTCGAGAAGGGGCTTGAAGATCTGGAAGTTCTGATACCATGTAAGAGTCACTGATGGACTTGATCTCCCAAGATCACCTGCAAAACCAAGATCAACCTTCTACACAAGCAACAAAAATGATGAAATGTTGAAATATGGTGCAATAACAAAATGATGATATTATCACACTCAAAATGATACAATACGACAAAATGAGCTGATATGAACTCATACAAGTTAGATCTGAATCAGCCTGAATAGCTCTTAGTGTAGCTCATAAGGGAGAGGTGAGTGTTGATTATATAGTGGAATATGGGCATATAATTCCAAGAGGAATAATAACTCCCAAATAACCAAATTGGGTGGGAGTTTTACCTACATGGTAAATGCCAGAAATGTGGTTATGCCAACTCAATTAAAGACAAGAGAATGGTTATGGGGAGGTGGCTAATAAATCCAAAAGAGGGTGAGACATTCAACTACCCAAAGTTGGGTGTGAATGACAAATGTGATTGTAGGATTTTGTCAGGTCCTCATAATTATTCTAATATAACCTAAGCTAGCTTAATATATGTGTAGGAAAAATAAATATTCCCTAACATAAGCTAAAATAACATACACCAACAGAAATTCCCTTTGCTTGTCTTTATATTTTCCCTCTTTTAATTTTTAAATTGAACTTTGAGGGAAATAATTATAAAGTGACATTTAATAATATTTTAATTTAAATTAATTAAGTAACATTAAGCCATCATTTAAATATTCCATTTATTTTCAACAACTTAATAAAATTAATTTAGTTAATCGTCACTTTAATAAATTGAGGACATTAGAAATGCCACCTTTTAGACAAGGGATTCAATAATGAATTAAAATATTTAAAAACAAAAATAAAATATTTTATAATTAATATCCAGTGTTACCCGGGGACATGTTTCCAGTATAATTTGCCCTGTCGTGGAAATGGTGACGTCTAGGAAACTCGGAAACTTTCAAAAACCGGTCCCCCTGGCTGTCCCATAAAATTAGTGTTTCAATTTGATAATTTGTTTGACTTCCACTCTCATGTGAACTCTCAATTTAAATTATTTAACACAAATGTTATATGTTAAGGTTCTATAACATATATAAGCATGCTCTATCCATGTTTTCATACGAATATATAAAAATTTCCTATATATTTTAAATTTTCCCTATTTTTTATATAGCTGTCCCCACTGCTGTCCCCTATCGTGTCCTGCTCCGAGAAAAAAAAATTCGTCTCAGAGACCCATGGTAACATAGTTAAAATCTAATTAAGTTTGAAGAATGGTCAAAAGGCATAAAATGAAGAGTTGTGACTCCCTTAAAAATAAGATATAGAAGTGAGCTCATTTCATTTGAGAAGGACATCCATGGATCATCATCATTGAATTAATCATCAATTGGGAATGAACAAAGAAATTAGTCAATTTTGAAAAAGACAATATATCCTCAAAGGCAGCAATGAAGAGAGATAACTCAATTCTTGTGAAGGGTGGTGACTCTTTCACAAAATAGCTATAAACTTAAAGGGCAAATCATTTTATTAAGAGAACGAGGGAATAGACCTTCAATTCATAGAGGAAACAAGCAAGGTTACACGGGGATGTGTCCCCTATCGCCAAACCCCCTTTCCCAATCCCCTTGGCAATTCCAGGACAGCGGGACGCAAAGGGGACGTCCCCCTCCCGTCCCCAATGAGTAGAAATTAGCCGAAATGGTAAGAAACATCCCCTGCCACCCAAAACGGTTGGGGGCATTTTGGGGACAGCTAGCCGTCCCCAAACAGCAAGGGACATTTTGTAGAATGGTTATTAATCCACAATGTACAGAACAATACAACATATATTCAGTGGAACAATACAATATATACTCAGTTATACCAACAATACAGTTACCAATAAGACATTTAATACCAATACCAATGGAATACACAAAGTACCATACCAGGATACCAAGATGGCGAGGAAATGTTTATTTCTTTATTTATTACCAACAAAACCATCAGTCCAACAACAATAAATCAAAGTCTTTATATCAAGGTCGGTTGGTTGGGGTAACCAACGGACACATCTCCTCGCTACTAACTACCCTCCCAACAAAACATAACTAAGTCTAATACAATATTACTTTATTCTGTACTACATATATCTCCACCAAAAAAGAAGTCAAAAAAAAAAAACTCAGACTTCAGAGTTGGGTTGTGAAGACATCCCTGGACTTGGAGCTCATTCTCGAATGCATAGGAGATCTCGTTCAACAGCCTTCTGCTTGGCCCGAACTCCTTGGAGCACCCTTAATGCATCCATCTTTTTCGATTCAGCTACTTCTAATTTCTCTTCCAGGCCAACTCCTTCCATCTTCCATTTAGCTTCCCACATAGCCTTCTCCTCTTCCCATTCCTTCTTCCTCCGGTTTGTCAGATCCTTTTCTTGTTGAAGTTCCAAGTATGTCCTAAAAGTAACCTCCATTTCTGTAAGTGTGTGCATGAGGGTTGGCTGCTCCTGTACCTGCTCTATGATGCATGGGGCTGTCCAGATTTCAGTTATTTCTCCCTGCTTGTATCCACTCTGTTGTAATAGGCTCCAATCTATATGGTATTTTCCCCTCATGGATGTTGCCAAGGACTCTGTTGCTCCAACTATGGCTTCCACCTTCTGACTCTTGGCCTGCTGTATGATTTCCTTAGTGGTGTGCTCCATAGCTAGCAACTCTTTGAGGAGTCTTGTTGCTTTGTCTTCTAATGAGATCATTTCCGAACAGTTTCCTGTCTTGTTTTGTAGTCCTGTTATGTTCTCTTCTTCTGTTTCTACGGGCAGTGGCGAGGGTGGTGGTACCATCCCAACTTCCTCAAGCAACCTATCTGCCTCTTCCTGTACTATGTCCTCCCTCATGTCCTCGTCCTGTGTATTTTCCCTTTTCTCCATACTCTGAGCAGTTATTTTTTTCGCGGCCTGCACCACCAAGGCAATTGGGTGGGCCACTTCTGTACCTTGTGGTGTGTTGAGTCTTATCTTGTGTCACCACGTTTGCTGCCTTCTGAGGTCTATGACCTTGGTACGAGTCTGCTGGTCTGCAGGAACCAGGTTGGCTACGCCAGGCAAGGAAAGTCTTGTTGTCCCCCATTGAGGAATCTCTTGTTGTCTACTTCCTTCGTCCTCGGTACTTAGGTTCTCTTTTTCCATATTGTTGTCCTCCTTGGTACAGACCTGTGCACTTCCTTCTGTACTGGTACGGACACCTTCCGTACTAGGAGTGGTACGGGCGCCTTCCATCGTACTGTTGATGGTAAGTCCTTCCTGTGTATCTGTTTTGTGAATCTGGGCGTACTCAGGTACTCCACCTAGCAATGGGCCTTCTACTTGTGGTAAAAAATAATGTCTGCAGGTGTGCCCTTCAGGTGGCCAAAGTGGACTCTTTCCTCTTGGGAGTCTGAAGATGTGTCTGTACTGGTCCCATCCTCTTTTGAACTGTCTTCTCCAATCTGGCTTGATCCCTCAGATGTTTTTGGAAGTCTTTTTGCCCCAACTGTTTTATCCGTGGAGTGGCCTATCTTCTTCTTACCTAATTATGTTCGTACGATTGCAAGTCGTACGGACTGCCTTCCACTTACTGTACGTACGGCTGCAGGTCGTACGGGATGTGTTCTTTGCCCTTTCCGTACAGTGTTTTCTAGTTCCCCCTTTGTACAGACTAACACCATACGTCCCTTCTCTAGCTTTTTGTTCGTACTGCAGCAAGTTGTACGGACTGTCCTTCCGTCCGTGCTGCTCGTACGGCTTCAGGTCGTACGGATAGTTTCCTTGGCTTCTTCCGTCGTACGGACCTGTGTGCTTCTTCCTACCGTACGGCCTTCCTCCACCTGTTCGTCCTTTTGCCTTCCCATATGGCCCACTTGTTCTATGTCCACTAGCCTTGTCGTATGGACCTTCTCCTCGTCCTCTTGCCCTGTCGTACGGCCTTCCTCTCCTTGCTCCGTACGTAGCCCTGCCTTACGTCCTGCTTGCTCCCAGTAGTGTACTTTGTTTATATGAAATGGGGTCTTCCACTCAGTACCAAAGGCTCGTCCTCTTAATATACCTTCCTCACTTAATTTTGTCGACTTTCTTATATCGTCATTATTATTATTATCTTTTTCCTCTTCTTTTTCTCTTGGCCTTTTTAATTCTTTTAATTCTCCCATAACACCACTTTTTATTTGGTCTTTTATTTCCCTTTCATCAAGTATGTGTGCTGCTTTGTCATTTATGGTTGTCATGCCCTCCTTGTATTCCTTGCACCCCTCAGGGTAATTTTCTTCTGATCGTGCTTCTTGGATTTGCAACATATTGCACTCTGGCTGGAATACCTCATAATCTCCCATCTGCCAGTGAAACAGGCCATTGAGGGAACTAGTTTCGTCTTCTGAACATTCCCCTAACCGGAGCACTCCATCTAGTTCCGCTCCTTTGTCTTCGCCCTCTGAGTCAGATGCAAGATCCTCACTTACACACTGATTCCTCAGGTCTATTGTGTACTTTCTTTTGTCTACCTCTATGGATAGGGTATTCTTTTTGCAATTATGGGTGGCCTTTGCTGCCACCAGTTAACCTCTCCCTAACAATGCATCGTACCCGTTCTTTTCCAAAGTAATTACCATGAAATCCAGGAGAAACTGTTGTGTACCGATCATTACCTTTTGTCCCATTAAGGTTCCTATCGGCTTGATTCCATGTTGATCTGCTCCTACCAATTGAAATACGGGTGGCCAGAGGGCAGGTTTCCCTAGTGCCTTCCAAGTCTCCTCTGGTAGAATATTCACACCGGACCCTCCGTCCACAATAGTATTAGATAGTTTGCACCCCATTATCTCCATTTCCACTATTGCAGGTGTCCTCCCTATCCCTATAGTGAATAGAGTATCAGTCTCTGCTGTTTTTTCTTCTTTCTCCTCTTCCTTAAGGGTTTCCTCTCGGCTACTTATTCCTTGTGATATTGCTACCCGTAGCTGAGGTAGCATTTCTAATAGGTCCATGATTTTCACAGGGATGGTGGTTTCCGGTACTTGTTTCATGATGCTAGGTATTGGCCGGTTATTTGGGGATTTAGTGGTACTTCCTCTTCCTCCCTTTGGCATGTTATTTCTAATGTCATTCCTGGCTTCTTGGAACCTTTCTCTCTCTGTAGCCATGTCGGGGTATGCAAGTTGCTTGGTCTGCATTCTTGTGATAGCAAATACTTCCTTCTCCGACTCTGCAATGTCAAGCCTGTTCACCCCCTTTTGTCTGGGGCAATTGACATCCTCATGATTTCCCAGTCCACGCCATTTACATAACATCCCTTTATTCTATCCACCCCCATTCTGGCAATCCCGCGCAAAGTGTCCCCATTCGTTACATTGCCTACATTGAATCATGGGTCTTCCTTTAGAATCGTACTGGATTGCCCTCCGAGGTGTGTTGTTATTGTTGTTGTTGTTGCTCCCTCGTCTATTGTTCCGGTACCCTCCAGGTGAAGCTTCTATATTTGTGTTTCGTGGGGGGGTGGCGGATGGTGTGGATTGTTCTCCTTGGGTGAAGAATACTTGAGCACTCTGTGCCTTTAGATTGTAGGGGCAGTCTTTGATTGTGTGGGCTAACACCTGACAGATATCACAGAAAGCTTTGTGCGGGCATGTTCCTTTTGTATGTCCCTCCTCACAATCTGTACACCAGAGTTCCCTCCCCTCTCTTTTTTCCTCCTTACTTCCAGTAAATTCCTTCATCAACCGCATCATGTCTCTTCTCAAGGCCTGGATGGTCTTGGACTCATCCCCAGTTTCTTCTGAGCTCTCACTCCCGCTTCCCTGCTTCTTAGCTTTGGAAGTTTTATTTTCACTTTCGATGTCCATTGCTCGGGTGCATGCCTCTCCAAAGGATGATGGTGGTACTATCTTCAGTTTCCGTTTTAAGGACGGGGTTAACCCTTCAATGAACCATCTTTTTTTCAATCCACCAGTAGGTTTGTTATCCAATTTCCCTATCAATTCCTTGAGTCTCTTGTATAACCCCTAACTGCATCGTTTTTCCCTTGCCTGGTATTGTAGATTTCCGTGACTATCTTGTCATCGTCACGTAGGAGCCTGAATTCCTCCTCAAAGGCAATACGGAGGTCCTTTCATGTGGTTTTTTGGGCAGCATCCAAGTCTGTATACCAATCAATAGTGATCCCTCTTAGTGTGGTAGGGAAGGCTTTTAACCATTTGTTGATGTTAGTTTTGTACCACTACATAACATATAGGAATTGAACACTTGATACAGGATATCAAACACTCAACCCTCTCTTGAAAAGTAATTACTCATGAAGAACATGAGAAAACTCCAAGGTTCC
>MU227039.1:1727001-1761764 GCA_018584345.1 Thuja plicata
GAACCTTGGAGTTTTCTCATGTCCTTCATGAGTAATTACTTTTCAAGAGAGGGTTGAGTGTTTGATATCCTGTATCAAGTGTTCAATTCCTATATGTTATGTAGTGGTACAAAACTCACATCAACACTACCGGGACACTTCCTCCTCCTGCCGGGACGCTCCCTCCTGCCAGGATACTTCCTCCTCCTGCCGGGACACTTCCTCCTGCCAGGACACTCCCTCTTGTGGGAATGCGCCCTCCCGAACTAGTGCTCTCTCCTTGTGATTCCTCTGTCCGGGCGGAGTGGTGTGCCTCCTGGTACTCTCTTCGAGCAGGGGTTTCAGGATTCTCCTCCCCTTCCTTCAATGTTTCTGAAATGACCAAGTTGGCTATTCCTTCTATGGTGTTTTCAATCAGGCTTTCCTCAATTTGTCTTTTACTTAGAGACCGGTTCCCCAATCCTCTCAAGCGGCGACGTCTTTCTTCTTGTTGTTGTTGCCCAAGAATCCGCAGGGCAGCTTCTTCTTCAGTTTCTTCTTCAGGCCTATGCTTAGGATACTTGTTTGGAAACAGGGGCATGAATTTATCGAGTGGACCAAATGTCTAGTCAGAAGTTGAGGAATTCCTCCAAGTAGATCCTACACCGCTGGTGGTACCGAAGTTTGTTTGTACTGTGCTTATGTGGAACCGCTCTCTCTCGGCTTCCCTTCGCACGTATTGGTACTTCCCAGGTCACCACCAGATCTCGTGTCACTTGATCTTACTTTGGTATTCCCGCCTCCTCTCTATGACCTCCAGGTCTGGACTTGGGCAACGGCGCCAAAATGTAGGATGCTTATTGATCCACAATGTACAGAACAATACAACTTATATTCAATGGAACAATACAATATATATTCAGTGATACCAACAATACAGTTACCAATAAGACATTTAAGACCAATACCAATGGAATACACAAAGTACCATACCAAGATACCAAGATGGCGAGGAAATGTTTATTTCTTTATTTATTACCAACAAAACCATCAGTCCAACAACAATAAATCAAACTCTTTATATCAAGGTCGGTTGGTTGGGGAAACCAACGGACGCATCTCCTCGCTACTAACTACCCTCCCAACAAAACATAACTAAGTCTAATACAATATTACTTTATTCCGTACTACACGTTTCCTACCTTAAAAACAAGAAAAGTATTTTTTTTTTTATTTTGTTTGCTTATATAACTCCGTATGAGAATCAAAACAATGTATTCCAATTTCAAATGTATGAGAATCAAAACAGCTATCTAATTTCAAATGTACGAGACTCAAATATATTCAATGAAATACACATTAAAAGTTATAGTTGTTTAATTTTCGAAGGCATGCCAAGTCTAAGTCTCAATATTATGCTTGAAAAGTTTCATTCTTGAGTTTTGAAATTAAAAAAAATACACCATTTTATTTCTTTGTATGATTTTACTTTATTTGCTCTAAAAATGTTTACCATTTGGCACTGACCATAGCGGCTACCATTAAATGATCCACTTCTGCCAGAGGATGATAGTGACTAAAATGATTCAAGTCTTTGGATTGTGATAGCCCAAATGAGGCTTAGTTTCATAGACATTTGTATTTTGACGTTTGAGACTTCTGGATACATGTTTGAGACTTTAGGACATTGATGGACCATGGTTTTTTTATGTTTGAGACTGCTGTTATAATGCTTTATTGAAATTTATTATGCTGTTATACTACTGCTCTCATGATTTATTTGTATGTATGTATTTTAAAAATAACTTGTCAAGAATTGATTTTCTCACCTCATTTCCACCTTATATACAATTTTGAAAATAAATATTATTATTTCCAATAGCTTTTATTTCCCTCTGAAACCAAAAGTGACTTTATAATTTAACTTTACGTTTTGGGTCCCATATATAAGTCTCTTTTTAATTACTGTCCAACTTAATAAAATTAATTAATTAAATATAAGACATAAAAAAATGACTTTATTTAGACAACTTAATTTAATTAATTAATTATTCCCTTATCACATCCAAATTAGCCTACAGAAATTAAAATAGGCTAAGGGTCTCCACCAATCACTTATGCCTGTGAAGGGGACATAACAGCTTCAAATATCCTTATTCAATCACTACAATTCATCCAAATACAGCAAAGAAGAACTTCATCCCAAAACTAAAGAAGAGGCATTTCCCATTCTAACTAGAATATTTCTTGGGCTCTTGTGTCTGTTTTGCAGGCCAATGCATAAAAAAGCAAAGTTGTAAAATAATCTAGAGTTGTAGAAAGCCTGTACAAATTAGTAATGGTCACGTAAGTCTTTTAATGAGTTTCAAAACAAGACAAGCTTGTGAAAGCATTAAATAGATAGCATATCAATTCCATAGTGTTCCTGTAATTGTTGTTATTTATGGTTGACATAAGATAGCACAACTCCAATTTGTTGAAGTTCTCCCATTCCCACGTTGGGTTTCTCCATGGTAAGCTCATGTCATTGTTCCTTTGCTAACCAAATTATAGCTGTCTGCACTACTACAAACCCAAGGAAGAAAATCATCTAAAAATAGACAACTATTATTATTTTGATTTGGTATCCCTTCCATCAAATGTATCCCAAACTTGCATCCATCCTTGTTTATTGGAATACAAAACACTGAACAAATTGGGCATGGCATTTTACCGAATTCCAATATTTTATTGTGTTCATTGGGAATTAAACCTGCGGCTCTGCTTTGGTAGTTCCAATGCCTTAATCACTCGAGGTCATCCCCGTTCAACTAAACATATACATATATCATAGTTACGAAATTCT
The DNA here is from genome assembly GCA_018584345.1 of Thuja plicata. Taxonomy (NCBI): domain Eukaryota; kingdom Viridiplantae; phylum Streptophyta; class Pinopsida; order Cupressales; family Cupressaceae; genus Thuja; species Thuja plicata. The sequence continues at coordinate 1,729,805 of MU227039.1, forward strand.
CGAATTTGTCAACTATAATCCCCAAGTTCGTACCCACATATTTTATAACTGCTACAAAAATCAAGAAATTTGAATCTGCTGCAATCAAAAGATCTGTAAATGGAAATCAAAAAGCTAATATTTCAGATTCAGCAGTAATCTACTGCTTACTAGGGATTTGCTCGTCTTCCCTCATTCTAGGTATCAGCCCAGACCTCCGACCTTTAAAGCACATATTGTGTATTTGACACATCAGATTATTTCTACAATCCCTTGTTCCCATTTTCTGTAGTCAGTTTGTTACTCCCTTTTGTATTCTCAATTCTCCGCCTCCAAATGCTGATTCCATTTCAGATTTCAAGTTTTCTTGCTATTCAGATTTCAGATATCTTCTGCCAGCCCGTTTCAGCATCAAATCTAGTTTGGGGTCCTCCTAAACAAAATATCATGCTCATGAATTCATGTTTATAACATTAACAATCTATGAGTTTCTATGTGTTTTGTATCCTTTTGTGTTTATTTCAAATAGTTCAGTAAGTTACCCAGACACAATTTAAACATATGGCTTAGTCCAGTTACTCACCCAAGAGTTCCATGACCACCACCAACAACAACAAAAAGCATTGTAACTCCAAAGCCCGGATTACTATGCTTCAAGGAGTTGTTTGGGAATTTGCCCACATCCCAAAATTCCAAATGTGCCTGTCCTCCATCACATCACCACTCCTCGAGGTGTGTGTCGATGTTGTTATTGCCCACATTTACATCCACTCAAAATGAAGTCTTCCTACACCCCCTCCATTATCCAACCCCTACTTTCCAACCTTTCATCCATCCTATCCAATCCTTTGCGTCCAATCATCCATTTTTGTCCCTCCTACCAACGTCTTTGAGCATACCTTTTATATCCATTGTCCATTATTGCATATCATTCAAGAGTATTGTCCAAACAAATAAGATGCTTGAGTCATTTTTCCATTTATTATATGCATCCAATATTTTCCAAAAAGGTCAAAAAAAAGGAAAGAAATAAAAAAAAAGAAAAAGAAAAGAAAAGAAAAAGCATTCATCCACTAGTGAAAACCTGGCAAATAGGCGCTTTGGGCAAGTACCATGATGAAAACCTAGTAAACAGGCGTCATGCGTAATATATGAACATCTTGCATTCTATACTTGGGGGCAGGTTTTATTCATGCTATTGTACCATATCCCACCTCTCACTTCCTTCATACTTGGGGGCAGGTTTTATTCATTTTATCCTATTATATCCTGTCCATCACATCCTCCATTATCCTTTGTCCCTCGTATACATCATCCTTCTTTGCACCCATATTTCCTTTTCCATCGCTGAGCTTCCATCACATCCTTCATTCCCCTTTGCCCCTCATCCATCATCCTTCTTTGCGTCCATATTCCTTTTTTCATCTTTGATCTTGGCAAGGTTGAGGATCTTCATAAGTATCATGTATTTTATCCGCTTCACATTGCACATATCCCTTTTGGTCCTTATTGTTAGTCCTATTCCCATTCCTTTTAGTTCCTATTCCCATTCCTTTTAGTCCTTATCGTTGGTCCTTATCCGACCATTAAATCCATATCACTTACCCATCCTTTTGATCTTGCTTATCCCTTTGTGTCTTATCCTTATCCTATCTTTGTCCTGTCCAAATCCATCCCTTGATATTGATATAAAATAAGGACATAAAATGCAAAACATGTTTTCAAAAACCTCTTTGCATGTCCACTCTTGTACATCACTTGTGATTCAGTGCACCATGTCATTACCTTATCATGTCATGTCAAGTCCCTTAGATTGAAAAAAAATGCTCTCCCTTCGTCAAACACTCCTTGGGAGTCAAATCATCCCCAATGCCATTATAGAATTGCCACCATCCTTCCTCCATGCATTGTTATTCCATCAGTCCATTCGTCCATTCATAATGTCCCTACCTTGCTAGACACTGGGGACAAACAAATACATCTTGCTTGAACATTAATGTCTTAAAATCTTTAAAAAGCATATAAAGTCCTGAAAAAAATCATAAAAATTGTAAAATGTCCTTTAAAAAGAACAAAAAAATTAAAAAATCTTAAAAATCCAAAAAAAAAAAATAACTTTTAAAATTCAAAGCAATAAAGTGTCAGCTTCTAACACCAATTTCGTTGTTGATTTTGTTTTCGTTTTCAATAAATTGTCCCTTGCGGCAAGACAAACATTTCAGCATACGCAATCAGGAGACGTGGAAACTTGCGCTTCGCGAATCATGCATCAATAGACAAACCTATCTAATCATGTTACCAATTAGTTTGATCAAACTTGTCATCATCAATCGGTCATCATTATACGGTCTTTTGTCATTTGTCATGTCATCATTTGGCTTACACAGAATGGATCCTTCCCGAAACTAGACATTGTCATTATTTATCATGTGGCTTATACAGGATGAGTCCTTCCTGAAACTAGGCACATTAATCATTATCATCATTATTTTTAAACTATCAACTTTGGCAATTAGGCCTGACTAATTGTTGGCTTCCTTGGTTTAGTAAGTCTTATCTTTCATTGATTTCATTTATGTCTTATCACGGGATCGCTTTGATTTCATATATGCCACGATGTGATGCATCCGATTTTCTATATCAAAAAGCTCTACAAAAAACAAACAATGCACTACTAGAGAAAAGCAAGGATTGATTTTTGCTTTGTTTTCCTCTTGTTTCTCTTTTGGTTTGGCTCGTGTTCTTCCTTGGTCAGTCGTGTTTCCATTCGATCAATCTTATTTTTTCTTTTGGTCTTGTGTTCCTGGTGTCATTTTCGACAATTTGGCCTCTTCTTTCAATTTTTCGCCCAATTTTTCGAGGGGGCATCCCACCTCCATCCTTTGGTCTATTGGGGCAGCTTTTTAATGAGATTTTCAATTTTTCTTTGAAACAATGCTCAAAATCGCCTTGTCTCAAAGAGGGGCAAAATGTAGACACCTAAAAATGGTTAAAGCCCCTAACTCCCCTTTTTAGTCATCCTTTATGGCATTGGTCAATTTTGTCTGTTATTTATCATCTTTTATCATTTTAAGTCATTTTCAATTGTTTTAGATTATTTTCATTTATCTATTTTATGTCATTTATTTTTGTCATTTGGTCGCATTTTGTCATGTACGCAGTGTGTTAATTAAATAATTTTCATAATTATTTAATTAATATCCTAATGTAAAATTATTTAATTAATATCCTAATGTTCTTTCTAGGGAATTAATCAGTTAAATTAGTTTCCCTATGTTCCTAATGTCCCCTTTTTCAGTTATTTATTTATGTCTTTGTCTTTTATTTTGCATATGGAATATTTTAATATTCAAATGCCTTTTTATTCTCTTTTTATCTCACATTTAAATATGAGTTTATTTAAATGTCTTTTGAGTTTTTGGAGGGAAATTGGCGATTAGTTTTATTATCTAGCTTTTTATTATTGATTGTTGGCTCTTCTTTTCCCTCATCTATTCGTTTCTTCATTGTGTCTATTCATTTTTCGAGTCAGATTTCTTTCTAATGGGCTATCTTTCTCGTTTTGTGGCTAACCACGATTTTCTAGTATCCTCGTCATTATGTTGTTGAATTAATCATTGCTTTTTGGCTATTATTTGTGCACATGTCAACAAAGAGCAACATATCACATTAGAGGAGAAAGAAAAAGAAATGAGGCGCCATCAAAGGAATGCATGAATTTTGTTTGAAAATTTATTGCTTATTTTGCATTTCATTTTGATAGTCTTATTGGTTGTGATAAGGATTTTACTAACTTAGTTTTTATGGCTTTTGTGGTTGACTTAATCATGTTTTATTTCTAATTTTCTTAATTTTCCTGATCCACAGCAATAATGTGAAGACATGCGAATGTGAGGATCTTTTAATGAGTGTGTTAGATGATTAGACGACCCCTTGTACAAGGCATATGTGTATGCCACATGGAGTACCTTTGTACTCAATCCGAAGAAGCGTCTAGAGGAAGCTAAGGTGCACATGTGAGAAAATGGCAGAAATGCCATTAGAACCCATGGCATTGGCTTAGTTGGCCGTCATGTGTTTTTTCACATTTGTTGCGAAGGGTGAGTTACAGAGAAGTATGGAAGCCAATTTCACCTTGCGCACTGCAAGGCAACAACAATGCTTCCTTGGGGAGATTACCAGGAAGCGATTGAAGAGAATTTTCTTAGTTGATGATCCTTACTTCTGGCAGATAATAGACCTTGTTTTGGGTGAGTAATATGTGAAATCAAAGCAAAGGTATAGATCAAATATTTGATATAGCTTCCATGATGTTGGTGTGGGCTTTAGAGTTGGGGTCAAAGGAGGAGGTCGTATGGATTTTGAGACCCTGTGTGAAACCAAAATGGTTGAAGGAACTCATTCCCTTTATCGCAGTTGCTGAACAGGGGAAAGGATTTCGAGCTATTAAGGAAGATTGGCGTGTGGTGGGTGAACATGGGCAAGATTTTCGGCCCTTTCTAGTCTGGAGTGCTAATTCAAATATGGAACACCAACAGGACAAGGCTTGTGATGGGTGGGAGCTATTGAAGGGACACATTCAAGCTTGGGAAACGAAGAAGCGAAAGAGGGAAAGGGGTTGGCAGAAATTAGGGCCAAAAACAAAGCATAATGTGCGGCCGCAACTCCAGAGGAGAAGAAGTTCAAGTGGCCAATGACTTGGAAGAAGGTCGAGTAAGCCGTAGAATCTGTGCTTGTTTAGTTTTTAGTGGTTATGTTGAAAATGTAATCTGTGTCCGGTCTTGGGGTATGCCCTGTTTTGGATGTAAAGGACTTTGTGTACAGGGATGTAGCCCGTTTTGTTAATGAAGAGCTTTGATATTAATGGTACCTAGTTCAGGGCAGTATGTTAGTAGTTTTAAAGTCTATAATGTTAGTTTGTCCAATTTTGGATAGTATGGGCTTCGATGTCATAGATATAAGGGGTTTTTGGACTTGGCTCAAGTTGGGGTTTTTTGCACTGGTATACAATAGGCCATGTTAATGGGGTGGTGATGGGCAATCTGGGAAAGCGTGAACAATGGGCGCAGGGATAATCCTTGATTTTGTATCTCTGATTATAACTCTTAATTTTAATAAAATATCATATTTTCGATCAAAATAATACATAAAATAATTTAAGTCCAATGCTCTAACCTACACCCTATGAATCCTCATCACTTGGGCTCATGTGGACCATGTCATCCATATGAGGCGGAGTACCTAGTGAGGTGTCCTATAACCATTACCCTCAATCTTGCCACTTCTATCCTACTTCCTATGATTGAACATTCTTAATGCACTCACTTACCATGATAGAGAGCATGAGGAGCATTCACAATAAGGTGCCCTCGAAGTCCATCCTTTCTAAGCCCAAAGGCAGTACCCTTTGTACCCAATTGGCCCCATGGGATCCCCGATCTTATACCGTGAAGTGGTGTGCCTAAAAGATGACCCCATCATTGTTCCCCTACTTGTAATTCCCCACTTTCTTTACCATGGCTGATTACAGCAGTCAGACAGTATAAATATGCATAGCATCACATATTTCCTATGTCCATATATTAAACCAAATCATCGACAGTAACACGCCATGAATCAGCAATATATCTGTTATACTATGTCAGATAATCATAGACACCAATGCACTTTAATTCTGAAGTATGCCGATGTACACAGAACTATTCGAATCAGCAATATATTTGTTATGCTATGTCAGATAATCATAGACACCAATGCACTTTAATTCTGAAGTATGCCGATGTACACAGAATTATTCCACTATGTATGGAAATTCATAGCACAACCAATATATAATGCGCACTTGCAAGTATTATTCCTTCCTTTGTGTTTCAATTTCCTTATTTCTCTTTGATGCTTTCCTACTGCTGTAGATGCTTCAATCTCTCTTGAGGTTCTTCAATGCTTTCGTCCTTTAATTGTTCGATGCCCTTGGATGATGCATTCTTTCCTCTTAAATATCCCTCAACCTTTACTGGAGGGTCGTGACCCTTAAGCGGTTCCCTTTCTCATTCAAGGGATGATAACTCTCCCACATGCCTCTTCATTTATTTAACTGCTGTTTTTTTTTTAATTTAAGTCTTAACTCTTTAAACATCACTGCCTTAACTCGTTTGTTAATTCTTAATTAATTCTTATCATCTTTGCCATCTTAGGATAGATGTTTTACTTTTATCTTAATGTCTTATATTAAATTGTCGCTATTCCTGATTATGCTGATTGTTGTTTGGTCTTTCTGCAGAAAATCGCGAAGTCTTATATATAAGACAATTTTCTCAGAGCATTGATATTCATATCATGGCTGGGTTTTCTTTTGCAACTAGGGTTCCAGATATGACATAAGACATTCAAAAATACAAGCATATCGTTGATGCGAATTTAAATTACAAAAATTGTGAAACATTATAGCAATGAATCAAAAGCTTATCTCACCTCAAGACTTTCTATTTACTAGCAGTATCATAAATCGTGTCATAAAGATAGCATCCAGGGAACCACAATGTTGATAACTGTGAATGTATGTAGTTTTTGAACCCTCTTACACCATACAGATAAATCTATTGGCGAATTCATGTGTCCTTTGGTGACCCTTTTGATCATTTTCCTACATTATTTAAACAAAGTTGCTAAACCATTACATTTGCTGACAGATCCTTTCTAATCATAACAAACAGTTATTTTTACTATAGATATTTTACTGACTTATCCTAAACAACCTCATAATCCTGCTACATATTGTCAACTTTGAATTCTGTTGTAGCCTTATTTGGCATCTGTCCTAAATATGTGCATGAAAATTTGCATCAATCTGTAACCACAAGTTATGAGCCTTTTGGGGTAGAACTTATCAAGTTTATTTCTTTCTTAAACATATAGTTCTCATATTTTCATGAAAACAAATCTTCTATTCGCACATGCATTAGTGTTGAATTTTTCAGGGAGAAACAAGATAAGTAAAACAATTTATTATTAGAAAAAGAGAGTAGAGACCAAATTACTGAATGTAGTTGACGTTCAACACCATAGTACTTGGATGCCTTGTCCTGAAGACTACTCCAAATTATATATCGGCTTCAAAGGATCTCAAATTACAAAACAATTTGAAGATGAACGGCTAAATTAAAGCTATTTAAAACTTTAAAAAAACAATATGATGGTATTAACTGTTCAGATACTCAAAGGATTTGACGAAACAACATGAAGAGATAAATAAATAAGCCTTCAATCATTTTCAAATATCTATAACTTTAGACCTAATTTCTTTTAAATATTTAACTCATACAAGAAGTGTTTTGTCATAATGCAAGTGGGATAAAAGCACATATCCCACAAAAATATGGCAATTGCTAAAAGGGAATACCATTTAATCCTACAAGGAGAGTATTACACGCTTTCTGATCTAACATAATTTCAACAGAGTTTCATCGTATGAACAACATAAAATAAGGACTAAAAAGGAATAAAGTCAAAAAAAGAAGAAAAAAACAACCACAAAAGAGAGTGACCTTGAAATATACTTTGAAAGCCTTTGCAAAGGAAAAACCCCGGCCTGTAAAGCACCAAAATAAATGTATTATCAACAATTAAAAGTTAAAATACAATATCAAGCTTCAAATTTCACCAAAAAAAAAAAAAACTATGAACCTTCAAGAAATTCTAGCACACAAACCTATGTAAAATTGGACATCCATTTTTCAGCCCAACCCCTACATATAGGCTAAGCATGGCCAAGAAACCAAGAATGGTTTTTCAAAACCGTGAACCAAAAACTAGTCAAGCTAGTCCACAGTCAACCCATGCACCCCACCTCCAAGTGTAACTCCACATATAGAATGTAACTTCTGATTGACTTATTTGACTCCCAAAACCAAGAGGAATTAAAGTAACTCTCAAGGAATCCATGTAGGTGTAATAATTACCTCCTGCAAATATTAAAAATAGGAGGTCAAAGATGATAGCCATAGCCCACCTAATAAGTCCCCTACTCAATGACTTCTTACAATCATCATTAGACTAATGACATAGGACAGATTAACAAATCATTGGAAGTGTTGCAGCACTTGTGAAGCATAGAAAATGGGAATCCATTGGAATCTGGCAGATCCCGTGCACAATGATAAAAGAGCATAATAAAAATCTAGAAAATTGATAAACAACAAACAGACTGACCTGATGAGCTTCTCAGCATCCCGCAAGTTTCCCTGCCTGATGAACCCATTCATCAAGATCGCAAACGATGCCACATCTGGAATCAAACTTCTTTCCCAAAACCTCTCCAAAAACCCTAGTGCCTTCGCCATCTGTCCTTCCTTGCAGTACCCATCCATCACAGCGTTATACGACATCACAGTTTTTTCTACCTTCTCTGGTATAAACTCAAAAACATATAATGCCTCCGGAACTCTCCCAGCAGCAAAATAACCCTTAATCAAATTACAGAAAACTGTTTCGCTGAAAATTGAACCCCTCTGCTTCATTTCTATATACACCTCTGTAGCCTGGTCCATAGCACCGCCATTCACAAATCCTTCAATTGCTACTGCAAAGGTCGTTGGGTCAATCCCATGACACTTTTCTAACATCTCCTTGAAAATCTTCATTGCATTCTCATATTTCTCAAGCCTAAAATGTGCCTTCATCAGATGTTTAAAGGTCACGGTACTTGGCATAAACTTAGCATCATAGATCATCTTAAGCAAGGAAAAGGATTTGTCGATGTCTAGCATATCACAGTGGCTCCCAAGGACAATGTTATATGTAACCAGATTAGGTATGACATCAGCTAGACGCATGAAATCAAAAAGTGCAAAGACTTTAGCGTGCTGGCCTGTCCGTTGAAGTTGCCCTAGCACAGTATTATATGTGAAAATTGTTGGCTTTATTCTAAAATACTGTGATTGTTTCAAGAGAACCACAGCTTCAACCATCTTGCTAGCACGACAAAGGTTTTGAATGCGGTTGTGGAGGTTAAGTTTATCATGTTTGAGTACATCGATTTTCTCGGGCATGTTGGATTCCCGGTCGACCGGTGTCTGCATTGAAGCGTCCACCCCGTGCTTTCGCTTTCTTCTTTGCCGCTCTGCGGTGGCTTCCAGAGCCAACTATGAGAAGATGCATTAGAAATTTCAGATTTTCCCCATAGAATATATTTGTTTTATGTGGACATGACACCACAAGAAACTAAAAAATTTCTTATCATTCCACAGTTAAAACATTTTAGTTTGATTTTGTACAGCTACTGTTCTAAGCCTTTTTATTGCAGAATTCAGACAGTCGTTCCAGAATTTAAACTTTTGTTCCAGGTTTAATTATGTTTACAGAAAATTAAATGGGATTAAAAAAGCTTTAACAAAGATTGTCTCAGGTTTAACACCGTATAAGACGTGACACACTTATTTCAGGTTGATAAGATAATTCCAGCATTAATATAGTTCAAGGATGGCGTTCCCAAAAATTAAGAGAACAAACCAACAAAGAAATCCGAAATGCATAACTGTTTGTATGTTCTTATTACCTGTGTCTCTATGACCTGGCGCATGCCCAACCTAAATGTTGATGAAGGATCTGAAACAGTTGACGAAGAGGCGGCATAGCTACCGAAGATCCTGGCGAGCCTTTTGAACATACTCATGGCCACAGCTGCTCCTTTTCAACTGCAACAGTTTATTCCACTGTAAATAAATCTCACAAAATTCTTCATTTCCAGACATTCAACATAAAATTGATCTGCAAAAGCTTATTCTACTGTAAATAACCCATCCTCCCAAAATTTAAAACCCTGCTTAAGAGAAGGGTCTCGTGAAGGAGCTACCAGTGGGTGCTCTTAGGGTGCGGTCTTCCTAAAAAAGTTTAGCTGGTGCTGCTGAGATTTTTTAAGATTATTTTTAAAGTGGGAGGTCTCATGAATTTTATAATGTAATTTATTCTTAAAAGTTTAAGCTCCACAAATTATGGAAGTAGGTGGTCTCATGAATTTTTTATGTAACATGTTTAATTCACTTGACTAGATAAATAAAAAAGTTTTAAAAATTTATTGATAAGAATTGGAAATTTTTATATGATTGACAAGTGGCAGAAAAAAAGCCTAAGCTGGTGGGGCAATTTCTAGCCCCCCACCTTTTCCACCCGCTCAAATCTGCATTCTAAAAAGTGGGGGCTGCTACTTTTGAGGAATAGATTCCAATTAATCCCGTAGCAAACATTTTTTTGGCTTCATGGGACCACATGCTACATAAAAATAGATCCTGAAGCCCCCTCATGGGACCGCACCCTTAGATTTTATAAGCATATTTTAAAGCTAGTCTCGTGAGTTCATTGTTTAGTATCTTTAATTTTTTTTAATGAATAGTGCCCTTTTTATTAAATCATAATATAAAGTACATATTCACAAAAAAGGTCGGGGGATATGGGATCACCTCGTGAGAGCTCACATGGTCAAGCCGGAAACAGTTATAACAACATCAACTATTCATTAAAAAAAAAAAACATGGGCACAACGCAAAGAAAGCCACCTCAGGCAGCCAAAGCAGTGGTAATCGAGGGGGGGGATCCTGATCATCTTTGCGGCCCCAAGTATTGGTGTTAGGTGTTGCATCCGAAAGGGACCACCCATCTTTATTCTCTTTCTCAATCTCTTCTTCTTCCCTCCTGGAGGGTGAAATTGCAAAGGTCAGGTGAGGAAACTTGGAAGAAGTGGGCCATGAAGTGTCACCTCCAGCATTTGGCCAACCAGAGCCACCAGGTGCCAAAAGAACAGGAGGAGCCACAGACCAACTAGCAACAAAGTCATGGCGCAGAGGAGAAGCCAAACAACAGCGCCGTGCATCACCACCTCCGCTAGGGGAGCGGCAAGGAGCCTGCAATCGTGAAGTGCGAGAGCGGCGAGCGGAAGAACTATGATCGCGATAGTGCCCATGGGACAAAGTCCAGTCCTCGGAGGAAGAATCTGGCAACACTCTAGCAATTGTTCAAGGAGCATTGCCCCAATGTTGAAGTGACTCTTGAAGGTGAGCCACCTCCAACGCAACTTTGTTGGATTGCACTTGAATCTGCATTAGCACATTATTACATATACATGTTTTAGTATACAGAGAAACATTAATATCCAAAAAGTTGTGTGTGAATAAAACAACATTTCAATATTTCCATAAATTGAATAGAATTTTCATCCTGAAAGCATGTCATAGCTGCGAGTACTTGAAGGGAAGCCTGGGGAATCACCCAGCAAAACCATATGCCAAGATAAAGGCTCTGACCTAAATGGTCGAAAGAAGTCATGGATCCAACTCCAATACTGTTGAGCTCTTCTGCAGAACCAGAAAATATGGAGAAAAGACCCAGGTTGCCCACAAAAAGGACACATGGGGTCAGGAACTCCAAGATGCTTGAGTCTAGAGCCCAAAGGCAAGCCTTGGAAAAGAATACACCAAGCAAAATGAGCAATTTTGGGCTTAGAAATGGTAGACCAAACAGTGAGAAATTTGTGCCTCCAAGCTTTATGGGAAGATAGCAAATGCCAATGCTGGTTAAGAATAGTAAGCCTCAGCAAATGGTGAATCAACCAGAGGTAACACATCTTGGGTTTATAACTGGGAAGAGGAGTACAATGATACCATTTCCAATCCTTCCACCAAGGCTTAACAGACTAAAGGCCAAGCTTATGAAGCATGTGTGGAGGTAACGCCGAGACAAGTATGTCATAACTCTGGCGATCTGGGTGAGACAAACAAAACTGGACCTGAAGGTTTTTCCACAATCTGAGACTAATAGTATAGCTCTGGAAAAAAGCTCTTTAGGCATTCTGATGTCACATTTATGAAAATGCAAGCATGAACACCCTGAATCTTGGCAAGAGGAAGCCCTTGGGTATGAAACAATGGCAACCACCAAATATTATGTTGGTTGAAAGAAAGCCCATCTCGAAAACCATCTCTAGCCTAGCGGAGCCAAGGCTTAATGGATTTCCAGGCTCTCCAAATGCTTTTGGCAACAAAAGTGCCCTAGATCTAAACTGGGTCTTTCATAACAAGAAAGGTTTGAAAGCCAATCCCTTCCAAGCAGACCTATTAACAAGAAATCCAGAAAAAATACAATTCCTGAGAAGAATTTTCCAGGCTTCATCGCTAGTAAGAGCTCTGATAATCCATTTGGCACAAAGAGCCAAACCCTGCTTCTGGGTAGACAAAAGACCAAGCCCTCTAGAGTCCTTGGGAAGGCAACAATACTCCCAAGCAAATTTGTGAATTCCATGATGGTCAGCTCTAGAGGCCCAGAGAAAATCACACAACAACTTTTCCTATTTCATGTGTGAGGCTTTTGAAGGAGCCTAGCATGAAGAATAGTACACATGGGTAGCCGCCAAGATTTTCTAATAGATCTAGAATTTACCAGCCAGAGAAAGTGGCTTGGTAATCCGATAAGCAAGTTTCTTCTCTATACGAGCAAGAACATTATTGCACGGTTCCACTAGCAAAGCTTGGAAGGCAAAAGGAATGCCTAGAAAGTGAAAAAATTCACCGTGTTGAATCCACTTCCACCCATACTGGAGAATCCATGGTGGCGCCAGAAGAAAGGATTGCCTATAGCATTATGTTTTATGCCATTGAATGGTTGACCCATAAGCCCAACAAAAGGTATCCAGACATTAAAGAGTCGCCTGAATGTTTTCTTCTTCCTCAATCAAAGTGAGGAAAGAATCATCAACAAAGTGGCCTTTCACAAGTTGAGCAGGTGACTCAGGCAGGGAAATTCCTTTAACACAGCCAATAGAGATTGTGAAAGCTAACAAATACCCAAAGCCTTCAGTAGCCAAAACATAAAGGGAAGGCACCAGAGGACGACCCTGTCGAATAGAGCAAAAAAGCCCAAAAGCAGAGGATTGGCAGTCATTAATGGTGATGTAAGCAAAAGCACCCCAAAAAGCGTTTGAACAAACTGAATAAAGCGAGGCCCAAAACCAAGGGCTCTTGAGCATCGTAATGATGAAAGGTCATTTAATATGATCATAGGCTTTAGCAAAGTCTATTTTGAGAAATTAAAAACACTTTGCTTAGAGTGTCTCGCCCATTCCATGCCTTCCCAGACAACAATAATGTTGTCCAAAATATAGAGAGATTTGATAAAGTTGGTTTTCTCAGCCCGAACAATGAGGGGTAAAATCTGACGAATCTTGAGAGCCAAAGCTTTGGCATTGTTCTTGTAAGAGACATTAAGCAAAGTAATGGGCCTCCAATTGCAAATATCCTCTAGGTTTCCGGCTTTGGGTATGAATTTAATGTTCCCTTGATTAATGATTTGCCCAAGCGACTGAGGGTGAAAAGCTTCCAAGTAGACCTTATGCAGATCAAAGCCAACACAACTCCAGAAGGCTTTATAAAATTCGCAAGGAAATCCATGTTGGCAGTGCACCAGCGTCCCTCGCAGGGATTCACGACATGGTTTAACCTCTTGTGTCTTCTATAAGTCTAGTGGTTGTATCGATCATTGATAGGTTGATCTTTTGGTGTAATGACAACCCTAGCTTGTAACAAGTGGTATCAGAGCTTGGTCATAGGTTCGAATCACGTAGGCCGCAACGAGTGATGTTGGGAGGGGTATTGTTGGCAATGCACTAGCATCCCTTGTGGGGATTTGTGACATGGTTTAGCAACCTCCTATATCTTCTAAAATTCTAGTGGTTGTATCGAGCATTGATAGGTCGATCTTTTGGTGCAACGACAACCCTAGCTTGTAACAAGCCATCACAACCAGGAGCCTTGTCATCCTTCATGGAAAAATACAACTTCTTTAAGGTCCTCAAGAGTGAGTATTTGCTCATAGAAGGTCCTTTGGGCATCTAAAAGATTGTTTGGCACAACCGCAATATAGTCCTGCAAGGCTTGATCTCTGGTAAGAGAGCTTCCCTACATTGTGAACACCTTCTCATAGTGTCAGACAAAAGCTTAAAGAATAGCAGGAAGTTCAATGAGAACTGATTGTCCTTCCTTAATTCTTTTGATACCTGAGGAAGTATGATGAGCTCTAAGAGCCATGAAAAAATCCTTCGAAGCTCACTCTCTCACCTTGAGCCAATGCAATCTTGCTTTAATTTGAGTTCCTTTGGCAGAATGCTAGTCAGCAATCTACTTCTGGTGCCTGAGTTGAGCTAACCTAACTTGCAAGTTTGCATCAAAAGGATTCAAACCTAGAGCCTCGGTGGTAGCATGGAGCTCTTTGGCATTAGAGTCATAGGACCTCTAGTGGTACATAGCAAGTTGTCTACCATAAAAGTGGAGAAATCTCACAATACAAGTGATGGCATCATTCCACCAAGCAATCCATCCAATTGGCTGATGTGGCCTGGGCTCCAAATTCCAGACTCTTTGAATGTGGGCCACGGTGGCTTGATGATGAAGCAAAGAAGTATAAAGATAGAATTGCATTTTGGATGGACACATCCTAGTTGTTAGTCATTCAATACAAAACTTGATGGGATAGTGGTCTGACAAAGTCACATCCACAAGTGGTAAGACAGGTAAATCTTGATTTTTGGAAAATGAAAAAAAATATTGAGCTGTGATCATGGCACAAACAAGCCTTTTAAATATTCTATCAAAGCCAGCTCTAAAATTACATCAGGTATGTCAGGCCCCACTAGGATGGCGGTGGTTGATATTGGGATTAAAAAAGGCCCAATTTATCATGCCTGTAAAACCGGGCCTCTCTTTCTCCAGTTGTCCAACAAAAAGGAAAATCCCATCCTTGTCTGATGCCACCTCAACCATATTGAAATCCCCACACATGACCCAAGTAGCAGGTGGTAAAAAATCAGCAACCCAATGCCACAGATGTGATCTTTCAATAGCATCATTGGGAGCATAAACATTAATGATCCCAAAGGAATGATTGTCAACTGACAGTGAAACCCATACAACTCTTTGCATGGGGTCAAAGCCATGATCAATAACTAAAGAACTCCGATGAGGGGAAATGAGAGTAGTAACTCCACCTCGACCAACTTCATGTTGGGAAGAAAAAACAAGGCTATCTAACCAAATAACATGACATGCAACATCGAGAATGAAACCAACAATCTTAACTTCCTGGAGGCATAAAACATCTAGACTGGAAACACGATGATGAATATCTCTAACAAAATACTTTATGTGAAGGTCTATAAGACCTCTTACATTCCATGAGATGTAATTCATTAATCAAAAGATTGCATTTCTTCCTCATCCCCAAGAGAGGAGAAGCTATTTTGCAAGAAATCTAAACTGGGTCTGAAGCTATTGAATCTGGAGTGGCTCTTCACTTTTCTGGGCCACTATTTTTGTTCTCATCCCGCTCAGAAGGGCTGTGAGAATGACGCAATGACAGTTGAGCTACAATCGTCGATGCAGCTTGAGGAGTGCGAACCCATGGAGGATGGGAGGCACTCCTAGCCGCAATATTCCCCTGCTGGCTAGGGTTTGAAATAGAAGTTGGAGGAATATCTTCTTGAGCAGGTGCAACCTGAGCATAAACCCCCATCGGCGGCTGAGAAGCTGAACCGATAGGCAATTTTTGAGCAGAAGCTGAAGCATTTTTGCCTGTTTAGACTACTATAGTCCATCCTTCTTTTTTGGCACTCTTCGTGGGCTTGGAAGCTGACTCCTTAGGAGGGGATTTCATTCGTGGCACTGCTAAAGGGAAATCCTTAATCTTATGCTCAGACGACTGGCACTAGTAAAAAGTGTTAGGAAAATTCAGATAAAACACTTTTTTGGGTAAAACTGGTACTACCCACTTGAATGTCAATGGTTTCCTTGAGGTTGCGAGCCAAGATGACCTCAACCCAAACCTGACGTTGGGGATGGGCATTGAAAAAGTGGTTTGGTTCAATATAAATCACCTTGCCAACAGACTGGGCAATGGTTTGAACAAACGACCAACAAGGCAAAGGGAGACCAGGGAATTCGACCCCCGGACCGGCACCCTAAGTTGCTTGTCATCTGAAATAGTAAAGTCTTGAGACCAAGGCTAAAAAACCAAAAGGGAAGACCGAACAGTCCAATGCCCATGTGAGTAAATAGTCTCAACATGGGTGGGATTCGAGAAGCGAAACAAAAAAATCCCTTAGAGAGGCTTTGAATACCATCAAGGCATATCCCATGAGGGGTCCAGGCCTTGAAAACCCATTCTTGCAACATGCTTTCAGAAGGAATCATACCCGCAAAATAACCTATCAAGGTATTTTTCTCAAGCCATTCACAGGTATTATCAAATTCTTGAATGGCGAGCACGACATCAGGGGAAGACATACCTCGTGAAATAACTTTGGCACAAACTTGCGAGGGCATTTGTTCAAGGGCGCCATGAGCATCCGTCACCAAAGCTTCAACAACAACATCAAATGTTGAGCTGAAGTTGGTAGGAGCCATTATAACCCTCGTGAAAACTCCCACAATAAATGCGGTATGATGCAAAGATACAAGGGATTCATAAAAGTAGGACAAAATCCAAAACCCTAGCAGAGCTCAACCAAGCCAACATTCATTGCTACATCACTTTAGTATATTTAATTTAACAGATTTAATAAATAAATTTAAAAATTCAATATGATAAAAGCATACCTGGTCTTGTGAGTTTGTTGTCCATATATTCAATTTGATAGAATAAAAAAATATAAAATAATAAGAAATTAATTGATGAAAATTTTAAAATTTAATGTGATTCATAACTGATTTTTTTTAAATTGATAGGACAATTTCTAATTGCATCTCAAATGCCTCCAATCAAATCTTCAAATTAAATATATTGAGGGAAACATTCTAATTAATTATGTAGTATATATTATTTTGCTTCATGAGATTTCTTTCTTCTTTAAAATAGATCCTAAGCCCTCACATGATATACCAACCTAAATATTTTTAAATAAAAATCTTTTTTTATTTTCCATGTGATTCAATTGATCAACTTCCTTGTCTATATACAAAAATTGTGCTTCAAATATGATGTAGTCAAAGGACATGTAATAATATAAATGAAGAATATTTGTCAAAATATAATCGCAAAAATATGTATATATCTTACTTATGTAAAGAAAATTATTAGCTTTTGTTATTATTTTAATTATGATAATTAATTGGGACTTTGTCTTAATGGATCAATTAGCATGTCAATATGTTTGAGAAAAATTTGCATAAATTGTAGTACACTTCTTTTACTTAGAGTTTTTTATATTAATCAGCAGCAAAACAAGGGTGTTATCCCTTACAAAACCACAACTCAGAGGCGTGAAAAATGAATAACACACTAAAAGCATATCAACAAAAAAGATAATTACCAAAGAAAAATAACAAATTGTTAGTAGTAGTTAACAACATATAGTTGGGGTGACTCATTTAGAGCAGTGGTCAAAACATTTTGCTAGTGAGGTTGCCACTAGGGTTCAAGTCCTCGTTAGGCCATTGCGTTTGTAGGCTTGTGCTTATGCTAGGTTGTGCTAGCATATTTGAATGACTCGAGTGTTCAACAGTCTTAAATATGGCTGCCCATTACCGATAAAAAATAGTATGTAGTCTACCAACATATTTATAGCTAGATCTAACAACACATAGTAAGTAAACGAAACGTTCACCTTGGAATCCGATTCCAGACAGGAAGTAGTAGTGCCTAACTAGCTAGGAATTAAAGAAAAGTTCATACTAGAACCAAAGTCCAGTTTACCCATAAACATGTTGAACAACTAAAATACTGAGAGGAGGGGGTGAATCAGTATTCCCTACCACAAATTACACTTTTCATTCATTGAAGTAGAAACTAAATGAGAAACTGAAACATAAACAACGTGGAGATTGGGAAATAACACTATTATGCAAAATCAAATTTCTAACCTCTGCAACTTTCCCGCTCCCTTTTCCCGCCTGATTTTTTTCAAAATTTTGTTTTGATTTTGTTGCACATGGATGTGGAATCTGGGGAGGGCTTTGCCTCCCCAAGTCAGACCCCCCTTCCAATACGGTGGCGCATGTGCATCCTATTTCTGATTCTTTGTATGAATATTTGAGTAGTGTGTCGAGTGCGACTCTAGTTGTGGATTTTGTTGGGACCCCTAGTCTTGAGAAGGGCAAAGGAAATGATGAAGCCTTGAAAGTGGATTGGAAGAATGTTTTGGTCGGGCCTTCAAACAATGCTTTGGAGTTCATTTTACTAGATATCATTCAAGCCATAGAAGGGTCTTAAATTAATCTATTAGACATGATCATGGATAAGATTGTCTCCTCCCTACACCTATCTTTGGTAGGGATGTTTCTCACCTTTCATCCCACCATTGATATGGTTCAGCGTTGGGCTAATGTTCATTGGAAACTTAAGGCCAACATCACCATTTCGGTCATCCCTGGAGGATTGTTTCTTTTCAAGTTGATGGTAGAAGAAGACCTCATCTTTGTCCTCTTAGGGTCGTGGGTTTATGGTAAGAACATTTTGGCACTCTCCAGGTGGAAGCCTGGTTTTGACCCTCCTGCGAAACTTAACAAGATGGCCTCGGTTAGGGTCAGGTTGTTGGACCTCCTGCTGGAGTTCTGGGATGAATAAATTTTTTGTTGGGTTGATAACTCTTTTGGGTATTTTGTCATGGCAGATGTTGTCACTTTGGCTAAGTCCAGGTTATTCTACACTCATTTCTATGCAAAAGTGGCAATAAACAAGTCCCTCCCTAACTATATTACTTTAAAATCAAAATGGGGAAAATAGACACACGTGATTGTTTATGAAAATCCAACCTTGTTCTGTTTGCGTTGTGTTAAGCATGGTCATGTGGTAGAAAATTACAAGGTTCTAGCCCCAAAGGAACCTAAGTTGAAGGGGAAGGTTCAGTTTCCCCATCAAGTGTGGGATAATGTTCATGTTGCCCCCATTCTGTCGACTTAGGAAGATTACCCTTTCTTTGATGAAATTTTGGAGCTAATGAATTCCCCAACCCCCAAAGCCCAGGAGGCTTGTCGGAAGGTGGATATGACCGTGTCCTGTATCCCCCTTGAGGATGGAGAAATCTGCTAGGTCAGGGACTATTTTTCTCCCCCCTAGTGTTCTACTTAGGGATGTTGAAGGTATGGGTAAATTCTTGGCCTTCACTTAAGTATGTAGAAGTGGTCAGTAAGGAGTGCTTGGCCAGTAATTCTAAGGTGTGTGGTTCCATGGAACCATCTATGGAAAGTAAGCATATGTAGACAGAAGCAGTGTTAGTCACCTCTATAAAAAACTTGGCATCCTTCTCTGCCTTCTCTGCAACCTCCTATGTGGATGATCTATCTTGTGAGTTTATAAAGTTGGTGATTCTTTCCCCGGATTGTAAGTCTTCTCTGGTTTCATCGACTAGGCCTAAAAAAGATGAATTTTAGGTATAGAAGAAGAAAACTAGAGGAAAAAAGGCAGGTGTGGAAACAAAAAGTAAGTTAGGTTGACCTTCAGAAAGAGTGCTAAGGCATAAGGTGATGGTAAAATATATTGTGAATGGGAGGAAATTAACTCTAGATGCTCCCTAGCGAAGTAAAAAATGAAGTTCCTATCATGGAACATGAGGGGCATGAACAACCCCCCAAAACAATTTGCTCTCAAACAATATATCATGGAATTTAAAATTGATGTCTTGTTGTTGCAAGAGGTTAAGATGACCTTTCATAATTTCTTCAAAGTTGTTAGTAAACTATGGTCAGGGGCTTCCTTCTACTATTGTGAAGTGGATGGTGCCTCATAAGGGGTGGCAACTCTATGGAATCCTAGTAAGTTTGATGATGAAGCCTTTGCTTTTTCTCAAAATTATCTTGTGGTGACTTTTCTTCTCAATAATTTCACCTGCCATGTTTTTAATGTTTATGCACCTAATACAAGAGCGAGTAGAGAAATAAGTTGGAGGGACATCTCCACCATAATTTTGGATGATCACAAGGCTTTCTATATGGTGGCGGGGACTTTAATTCCCCTTTGTTTCCATCAGAGAATATGAGAGGTTCAATAGACATCAGTGACAACATGAACGATCTTTTACACTTTATTTGTATAAATGACCTATTTGATATGGCGCTACAAGGCAACCCTTTTACAATGTCTAATAGAAAGAAAGTTTCACATTTTATTCAAGTTTGACTTGATAGATTCTTGGTGTCCTCAAAATGGGACTTGGGCTACAACATCACTCCTAGGGCTCTTCCAGGATCAATTTCTGATCACTCCCCCATCCTTCTCCAATGGGTTGACAAACCTTACTCGGTCCTACTACCCTTTTAGTGTGAAATTATGTGGACCTCCCATCCAGATTTCAAAGACTGTATCCAGTGATGGTGGGCTACACCTATTCAAGGTTTTGCCATATTTAGGATCTCGCAGAAACAAGACATTATCAGAAGGGAAGTAAGAGTTTGGAGTAAGTATTCATTTTGAGAAATTTTTAAAAAGAAGAAATAAATTTGGTCCAAGTTTAATTATATCCAAAATATAATAGTTGTGGGTAAATTTTCTCAATCTCTACATGAGAAGAGGAAAACATGAAAAAGAAATAGAAAGACAACCTTAGTAAAGAATAAATCTATTGGAAGCGAAGATTGATGATCTAATGGCTGAAAGGGAGGATAGGAATTCAACTTTCTTTCATAGAAAAACAAGTAGGCATAAAAATAGGAACATTATTAAATCTTTAGTTGATGAAAGAAATGAAGAAGTCACTAATGAGGGAAATTTGGGGAACCTGTCTCCCGCTTCTTTATTTAGTTGTATGTTGACAATGATGGAAAGCAGTATACTGAGGCTTAGGATAGAGTCCTTGCCCACCTCCCTACTATCATAGAATATGTTGACAATATGATGCCCATGGCCCTGGTCACGGAGGAAGAAGTTAAATAGGTAGTGTTTTACATGCGAGCATGGCTCCTGGGTTAGATGGCTGCCAACTAGCTTTCTTTCAGGAATTCTGGGAGGTTATCTATTATGATGTTACTAAGGTCACTAGGGATTTATTTAGGACTGAGAAGCTCCTTAGAAAATTAAATAATACCTACATTGCACTTGTCCCTAAGGTCCAAGATCTGAAATCGATGGCTAACTTCAAGCCTACCAACTTCTATAATATAATATATAAAATTTCTCAAAAGTACTAGTCAATAGGATGAAACCACTTCTGGATAAATTTATCAGCCCTTGCCAGAAAGGTTTTGTTCCAGGGTGTCAAATTTTGGATACTGCCATTGCTACCATGATGTTATCCACTTTGTGGATCAAAGTTAGAGCCCAGGTATGGATTTCAAATTGGACATTTCTAAGGCATATAATAAAGTTAAATGATATTTCTTGTACTATATCTTGCTCAAACTAGGTTTCAATAATAGAGTTATTGGACTCATTAAGGAATCTACAGAGATTATCAAATACTCTGTTCTAGTTAATGGCCCCCTGGGGTCTTTTTTAAGGTTGTAAAAGGGCTTAGGTAGGGGAACACATTGTCCTGCATCTGTTTATCATGATTGTTGAAGTTCTTACCATAAATTTTCTCAACTTGGCACAAGTGGGTAGAATTCAGGGAGTTAAAGCTACCACCTCGCTCCCCCCATAAGTTCTACAACAGATTGTTGATGACACCTTTCTCTTTGGAAATTATTTAGTCATTGAGGCAAAAGAATGGAGAGGCCTCCTTAGGGACTATGCTAATGCCTTGGGTCAATGCATCAACTATGGAAAAGAGAAACATTTTCTTCTTTAATACTAAGCATGATCTCCAACTCAAGATCAAGGATATATTGGGTTGCTAGTAAGCTGACTTTCTAGGTACCTACCTAGGCCTTCCTCTAACTGTTAAGGAGGTTAATCCCAACTTATGGAATGTCATTCTTGAAAGAATTCATGGGAAGTTAGTTGGCCAGAAGGGAAAGATGTTAAGTAGTGTTGGGAAGATTCAACTCCGCTTAGCCTCCTTACATGGAATCTGAGTTTATTTCTTATCCCTGTTTTAAATTTCTAAAGTTATGGTTGAAAAAATGGAAAGAATTCAATGTTCTTTCCTCTAGACTGGTATGGGGGGGGGGGGGGGGGGGGAAGAGAATGACACTGGTCAATTGGGATACTGTCTGCAAACCCAAATTGTTGGGAGGCCTTAGGATTAGGAAGCTGACAGACCTAAATAGAGCTCTAATTTTTAAGGTTGGCTGGAACTTGGTTATTGGTCTAGCTGATTGGTGAAAGATTATACAAATAAATTATTTGAACAATGGGAGCTTCCACAGGGCACTTGACTCTCATTTTCTCCTCTTAGGGTCAAAAATTACGACTAACATCCTCAAAAGTTGATCTATTATTAGAGAATGATTAAAATGGTAGATTGGAGATGGGTGGATAATCAGATTTTGGGAGGATTTCTTATTGGGTGATAGGCCACTGGATCTGAGCCCCTTATGCCATCTAATGAGGAGAATGAAGGACTACTTTGGGAATTTTATTGTGGACTACATTACTCTGGGTGGTAAGTGGAAATGTCTCAAGCATTGTGTTATGGGCGATCCAATTCTTGTCCCTAGAGTTGAATAATTACAAACTATGTTATCTAAAGTAAGAATCCCTTTATTCCCAAGGAAGATAAATTCATTTGGACAAGGAACCTTTCAAGAGCATTTTATGTAGAATCTTCTTATTTTCTCTTGAATATGAGCAATGTTGGCATTGATTGTCAGAGGAAGGTTTGGAATTCATAATTAATCCCCAAGATTAGTTTCTTCTTGTGGGCATCGATGCATGGAAAATTTCTTACCCAAGACAATCTTATCAAAAGAGGGTTCTAGATGCCTAATCAATGTATTCTTTTTATGAGGGAGGAAGAGACAATTCAACATATTTTCATTCATTGTCCCTTTGCTTCTCGTATCTGGTATGATATTTTAAAAAGTTTTAACATCTAATGGGTGTTCAATGTTAACCTCCAACAATTTATATTTAATTGGAAGTTTCCTTCAAGAAATCCCCTCATCAGGAAGCTATGAAGAATAATCTCCCCACATGTTTTTTGGGCTTTGTGGAAGGAGAGGAATAATATGATCTTTAGTGAATCAAAAAATATTGTTTATAGTCTACTGCCAATCCTGAAAAAACTTCTAATAGAGAACAGTGTAGTTCATAATTGGAAAACCCCTATTGAACCCCCTTCATTTCAGGATTGCAATCTTGTTGAACAATGGAAGCTTCTTGAATCTTTTCATAAGTGTGATAGCTCCAAAAGAGTATCCAGGAGAAACACTATTTGGATGACTCCTCGTCCTCCCGGATTTAAATTGAATTTTGATGACACTGCTAGATTAGGTGTTGTTGTTGGAGGGATAATATGAGATCATAAAGGGGATCTTGTGGTTGCATATGATATAAATCTAGGAAGCTCTACAAGCAACCAAGCTGAAGGAATGACCATGTTTTGGGGCCTTAAGAATGCCCTCTCCTTTGGCATAAAAGTCTTAGAGATTGAAGGTGACTCTAGAATAATTATTGAATCCACCAAAGGAACCATGAGGGCTGGCTGGGGGGTGGAGAAAATAATCAAAGACATAGGACCTATTTTGGAAACTTTGATGATTTCACTTTGTAGCACATCTTCAGAGAGGGAAATGTCGTTGCTAATTCCATCACCGTCGTTGGGTTGGAGAAGGGGGTTTATGTTGTTGGAGAAAGAGAAATACTCTTCCAAATGTAATTAAATCTCTTATAGGGAAGGAGAAAATAAAACAAGTCCCTAATTCAAGGTGCTAAAATGGTGTTTTGTTCCCTTTGTTGGACTCTCTGGGCTCTGGCTGGTAGGGCAGGACAAAATTTGAATTTGAATTCCTATCTATTTTCACCTTATAACCAAACCTTTACATGTAATCACATAATTTGTACTTGAAATATTCACGTCACCCCATGCCTAATTACGAGGGGTCATGGTGCCAATCATAGGGCATGAGTATTTGGAAAAGTAAGATCTTTGGGGAATGTGATATTTATTTGAAAGATGGCCTTATAAATTTCTCCAGATTATGTCCCCAACTTTTAATTATTTTAGGCCACATCTTGTCTAGGAGAAAAAAACCATCCAAATGAAACTTCTAGTCTCCCTATGCTGGTGTCAGACAAAAGTAGTAATTATCATCATTACATCTTTTATTTCCCTCTTATTAAACATTTTGTGTCCATCTTATTGTTAAACTTATTTTGAAGTGATTGAAGCTATGCAATTTCTCTCTTCAACCCTCATTTGGTGGTTATGTTATTTAGTTCTTTGTCCCTGGAAGATCTCAGTATGGGAGCGACTGAGTCTGAGTGGAACTAGATAAGTATGATAACTATAAAAAAATACCCACTATCTGGCACTTTTTAAAAGAAGGAGGAATTACATTATTTGTTGAATACATGACTGGTTATGATGAGTGCCTCTCTCACCAATTTGTTTCCTCTTGGATGTAGAGGAGGGTTACAATGGGTGGTATTTCATTAAAGTCAATGAAGGTGGTATTTCTCAAGCCATGTGCTTGCCCACAGATGGTAGAAAATGGAATAAAACAAGTCATTTTGCGAGCGTGGACAACCTTAATTAGTTCTTTTGTGTCAAAGAACAACCAAAGAAACTCCATAGAGGATTTGACAAGGATAAATTACCTCCCCCATGGGACCAGGTGTGTACTATAATAATGAAGTATTCTACTTTAGAGGGAAGGTATGGGGTTTACTATTACTACCACATGTCCTTTCTTAATCACTTTTGAAATCGTGACTTGATTTCAATTTCTTTCTTTCTTCTTTAGTCGTTGGAATTCACTATCAAGGATGTCCTTGATTCTAAGAAGTAGGAGAAGAAATAAACTATTTTACATCAAGGACTTATGTTTAAGATTTACAATTTTCATCTTTTCCTATATTTGCCTCATGTTATTACTGTTCAATAGGTCTTGGTTTCCCCGACCCCACCCTTAGACAACCTTATGGACACCCCAGGCCCTAGTACAAAGAAGTGTATCAAGAAACCCAAAAACCCACTAAATTCCCTAGACAATTCCCCCAAGTTTGATTCTCCTGAGAAGCTCTATGACATGAAAAGAAATAACCCTACCACCCAGTTGAAGACTAAGACTCCCCAAAAGGATAAATTTAATCTCCAACACATTGATTCTGATGTTGAAATTACCAAAGAAACTAGTACACCCTGTCGTTCCACTAGACTTTCTATTAAACCCAAAGGGAAGGGGAAGAATTTGAAAGATGACTTTATGGAGGAGGATGAAACTAGTGAGTCTAAGAGCTAGGAGGAAAATATATCTAGAAGGAAACCCATTTGATTGGAAGTAACTCTTCCCATGTCTCAGAGAGTCTTAAGACAAAATCTCTTAATCTCACGCAGAAAATTGAGGTGGACATCAAGATTATTTCTTATGTTGATGTCATCTCCCATATTGAAGAGGAGGACAAAGCTAATGTTTATAAGAATACTATTGTGGGTGATGTGTGCAGTAAATATTGGGCTATGTGGGGGGAGGTGGGTAAAATTAAGAATGACATCAAAAGCTTGGATAATAGGTTCTTGGAGCTATCAAAGTTTACCCTCAAGGTGATGCTATCCTCTGCTACCACCCTTTGTTTATTGCAGGGAGACAGGACTGGAGTGAAGAACTTAGAGGATGACAACTTTAAGGACCTCTTTAAGTCCCTCATGGAGGGTTGGGCTTGGATAATTTTGTCGAAGTCATATGTGCTAAAAAAGAAGGCCTATCTATTTGGCTCCTATTCCTTTCTGGTGGTTTTGTTGTTAATGGATATGGTAGCCAAGGTTTAGTTTGGCTTATACTGAGGACATGTTTTTTAGTTATATCTGAACTTTACTGGTATGTCCCTACGAGGCCTCTAAACAAGAATTTTTATAGTTGATTTACTATGGTTAAGAATTTTATGGTGTGTTGTGATAGTAAGTTTACTTTATGGTTGGTTTTATTAGTTATTTTGGAGGTGTTAGTTATGGAATGTTTGTCTCTAACTAGAAAATGGTGTATATTTTTTTTATATTAAGTGTACCATCCTAGAAAGTAAGCACTTAATTTTATACACTTTTTGGGACCATTTTAGCCCTCCTTAGTGTGTTCCTTGCATTAGGACCTCATGTTGCATTTAATTATATATATAATTTAAATCAAGGTTGTTGGCATATCTGATGCAGTGATAGTAAGTGTATTTTGGTGAAGTCATAGTGATTTGATTACAAGATGATCATATATTATATTGTCATTGATGTCAATTATTGAATTTGTATTCCTAGTATATTTTCAAGCATATTCATGATGAATTATGTGTTTCAGTGAGTTTTAGTGGTTTCTATCTTTAGGGGAGACCTAGTTATGTCACTGGATGTCAAATACATGACCACAACTGTTGAAGTAAGTTTTTGCGAGAGATGTGATAGAATGAAGTTTAATAGTACAATTGCTAGAAAATTTGATGACAGGTAATAGATTATTTGAATATCTTGTCAAATCTATGATGTATCTTGTAACACGGTCATAAGATATGATAATCAACATTGATTAGATGCTACAGTTGCAATCACAACTACTTTAAGTTATTAGTAAGAAGGTTAAGTTATTGGTGAACAAAAACAATGCTATTCAACAAGTTAAGTGTTATGTTCTTGAGCTATCGATGATAGATCTTCTATCGGTGATCGATATCGATGCAACGATGATTAATGACGGATGATTTATGATATAATGACATGTACTCATGATTGAAGGTGATGATCTGGCATCGCATTGGTCGATGTTATCACGTGGAGAAGATTCTTGAGGAAGTTTAAGTATAGTCAAAATGTGTTTGACTATTTGGCTCAATTTCATATGTAAATCGTTGTATAGGCCGACACAATCTTAGAAATATGTTTTGTATATTTAATTTTGTTTTTTGGCTCATTGGATTTAAGCGGGATGCTTTGTAATTTCATTTTAGGGTTTAATAAAGGCGGTGGACTTAATAGTTCATTATATATTGGTTGAAGTTCAATACAAAGTTGTGTTGATCATGTGTATTGTGCAAATGCAGTTTAAGGTGCATGTTGTGATAAAGACAAGGAAGAGTTAAGTATACTTAGAAGTGATTTTGTGCTTTAGTGGACCTGATCAAGCAGAAGAAGTGCTATTTTGCATATCATTGTTGTTGTTGTTCCCTAATAGTTACAGCGATTGAAATCTCCTAATAGGGTAGATCCTAACATATCTTCATTGTAAATCCTCTAAAAAGGTGACACATTAGCTTGTATTTTAAGTCCTATAGCAAGGCTACTCTTAACAAGGTAAAGGTTCTAAAAGGCCTAAGGTAAATCCCTTAACCAAGTAGCACCTAACAATTTTGTTGTAAACTCCTAATAGGGTTAAGCTCCTCACAGTGTGTACTTCAGAAGATTACATTATTTAAGTGGGTATTAATCCCCACCGTGGTTTTTTTTCCCTATTTGGGTTTCCATAAGATAAATCTGTGTGTCAAATTTGTGGATGATCTTGGATGCTTAAATTTTCATTTAATGCTATTAAGGTTAATCTTGTGAATGGTGATTAAAAGTTGAAGTGATTGAAAAGTTGGTTGATTTGGTAGATTACCGATTCAGCCCCCCTCTCAGTAATCTTATCTCAAATCCAATAATTGGTATTAGTGCTTTGGTTCTTTGTTGTGATGAAGCTTAACAACTTGAGGTAAATTTCCAAGATGATTTGAAAGGAAGGTCCTCAATTCACAAGATTGAACTACTCCATATGGTGCAGTCGAATGAAGCTATATCTTCAGGGCTTGGGTGATTAGTATTGGGATCATGTAGTAAATAGATATACTGTCCCTCCAAGAACCCTAACTCCAGATCAGTTGAAAGTCAAGCATGAACATACTGCTACTATGGAAGCTATTGCAAGTACTCTTTCTAATGCAGAGTATGTTGATATGAAAGACTTAGATACTGCTTATGAAATGTGAGAGAATTTGAAAACTGTCTATGGTGGAGATCCACATGTGGAGAAGGAAAAGGTTGACAACTTAAGAGGAAAGTATGATGAGACGAGAATGCAAGACAGTGAGAACATTGAAATATATAGTCAGAGAATCAAAGAAGTTGTAGCTGCTATCCGAGGTGCTGGTGGTAA
Organism: Thuja plicata; assembly: GCA_018584345.1. NCBI lineage: Eukaryota > Viridiplantae > Streptophyta > Pinopsida > Cupressales > Cupressaceae > Thuja > Thuja plicata. The sequence continues at coordinate 1,757,962 of MU227039.1, forward strand.
TCTTCCTGAGGAGGATGTGGTAAGAAAAATCTTGAGAACTTTATTACCTCAATATGCTATTAGACTTTCTCCTATTCAAGAGCTCAGATCTTTAGGTACTTTTATTGTTACTTTGGATGCATTAATAGGGAAATTAACTACATTTGAGGTTAACAATTATGATAATAGCATGCCTAAAGTTGAAGTTGTTTTCAGGTCATCATTGACTCTTGTACCATCTAGGAAAGGAAAGGAGATGTCTAAAATTTCTTCAAAATGTCACTCTAATGATTACGAATATATCTTGTCTGAAGAAATAGATCAGGAGGATCGAGAAGCCTTGATTGCTAGAAGGCTTCCTAGAGGAAAAGGTAAATACAAGGGTAAGTTGCCTTTGAATTGCTTTGCTTATAACAAAATTGGTCATATTGCATCTAAATGTCCTGATAGTGATAGGAAGGAGAAACTAAGAATATTCAAGTATAGGAATAAGAAAGTTTATTTCTTAGCTAAGGAAGGTGTTACCAATGAGGTATATGATGGAAGAGATGAAGAAGAAATTGTGTTTGTTGCAGTAAAGGAAGATCCTTCAGAAGAAGGTGAGAGAGAGTTAGTTTCTAACATGAATCACAATGGTAATTGGATTATTGACCGTGGATGCATTCATCACATGACCGGTGATAAAAAAAAGATCATAAAGTTGGAGGAATGTGATGGAGGCTTGGTAAGATTTGGGAATGATGCTCCCTGTTTAGTGAAAGGTAAAGGATCCATTGTTTTGAATGATAAAACTATTTGTGGTGATGTTTACTAGGTTGATGATTTAAGATACAATTTGGTAAGTGTTTCTCAGTTAAATAACAAAGGTTTGAGATTATAATCCAATGGAGGTATGTGAATAATTATTTGGAAATTAGGAGAACTGATTGCTACCGGTGAACAAAAAAGAGGTAACTTGTTTCATCTGAATTCTACAATTGAGAGTTGTCTTCTAGCTAAGGTTGAATATTGTTGGTTGTGGCATAAGAGATTTTTTCATGTACATTTTAATAACATGATTAGAGTAAGTAAGATGAAGTTAGTAAGAGGTTTTCCCAACTTAGTGAAACCAGACAATGAAATGTGCAAAGAATGTCAGCTTGGAAAATTAACTAGTTCTAGTTTCATCAACAAAAATATCTTAGATTTGGTTCATACTGATCTGTGTGGTCCTATGAGAACTAGGAGTTACTATGGTGATAAATACTTCATGTTATTTATTGATGATTTTTCTAGAATGATGTGGGTTATTTTATTAAAGGAAAAATTTGAAGCTTTTCACATGTTTAAGATCTATAAAGCTAGAGTGGAAAAGGAGACCGATAAGACTTTGAAATATCTTAGATTTGATAGAGGAGGTGAGTTTACTATGAATATGTGAGTTTACGTCACATGATTTTACTACTTACTATGAATATCAGGGAATACAAAGACAAATGTATGCTCCTAGAACACCTCAGTAGAATGGTATTGTTGAAAGAAGAAACATATCAATGATTGAATGTTCTTGGACATTAATGATTCAGAAAGGTGTTTCTTAGATTTATTGGAGAGAAGTGGCGAGCACTACAATTTATACTTTAAACAAATTTCAGCTAAAGAAAGGTACAAACAAAACTCCCTATGAACTGTGGTATGATAGAACACTGTGTGTTAATTATTTCAAAATCTTTGGAAGTATATGATACATTAAAAGAGATGAAAATTATAGAAATTTTGATCCAAGAAGTGAACTTTTGAGTACCTAATAGGTAGGTTAGGGGTCATTCCCCTATCTTCTCTAAATTAGAAGAAGACGCAGTTGCATCAGTCCTAGTATATTCATTGAATATTCTTATGTGTGGATTGATGTTGGGAGGCTACTCCTTGGGGGGAGCAGTCTGTGAAGTGATTTTTTTTGGCTAGTATAGTACTACAGAGGTGATATCAGGTGTATTTGGCACCTTTGGCATTGTTGTCAAAGGGAGAGAAGATGTAATATGTAGGAGAAAAGAAGATTAATGAGAGAATATGTATGAGAGAAGATGTATTTTCAGAATATAAGAGTGAAGTCTAGTGAAAGGGAGAGTAAATGTTGAACAGGTGAAAGACATAAGTGGAAACATTTTTCTTCATGTTTTATATTGCAAATATTGATGAAGAGAGTATTTCCATCATTAGTGTTGTCATCAATGCCAAAGGGAGAGATTGTTGGCATATATGATGCAGTGATGGTAAGTGTGTTTTGGTGAAGACATAGTGATTTGATTACAATATGATCATATATTATATTGTTATTGATGTCAGCTATTGACTTTGTGTTCTTAGTATGTTGTCAAGCATATTCGTGATGAATTATGTGTTCCAGTGAGTTTAAGTGGTTGCTATCTTTAGGGGAGACCTAGTTATGTCTCTGGATGTCAAATGCATGACCACTACTACAGAAGTAAGTTTATGTGAGAGATGTGATAGAATCAAGTTTAACAGTACAACTGCTAGAACAATTGATGACAGGTGATAGATGATTTGAATGTCTTGTCAAATCTATGATGTATCTTGTGATGCAGTCATAGGATATGATGACTAATAGTGATTAGATGCTATAGTTGCAATCACAAATACTTTGAGTGATCGGTAAGAAGGTTAAGTGATCGATGAACATAAACAATATTATTCAACAGGTTAAGTGTTTATGTTCTTGAGCTATCGATGGTAGATCTTGTATCAGTTATCGATATTGATGCGACAGTGATTAACGATGGATGATTTATGATCTGATGACATGTACTCATGATTGAAGGTGATGATTTGACATCACACTGGTCAATGTTATCGTATGGAGAAGATTCTTGAGGAAGCTTAAGTATAGTCAAAACATGTTTGACTATTTGGCTAGGGATAACTTTAAGAAACCCCCTCCTAGGAAAAAGTGTAAAATCCTAGTGAATCACACATTAATTTAGGGGAAATTTTTTCTTGATGATGGCAAATTTTTTTTCCAAATTAGGAAAATAATATAAAGGTGAAGGCAATTTTTTCCTTGCCCAATGAAAATTCCATAAAATCCTGGCGAATAATACATTAATGTGGGGAAAATATATATTGTGTGAGGCAATTTTTTTTCTTTTGAAGTAAATACATTATAATATATGAGGCGAATGATTTTTTGTTGAAGGGAAAAAAAAAATTTGTGCTGGCGAATTTTATGTGCCTTTTGATTTTGATTTTTTTTGGCTAATCTATGGTTAAGTATGGGAAAAATAAATATTTTATTGGCAAATTTTAAAAGATGGGACTTGTCAATGCATCATGTGGGCCAACGACAACTAATATAACTTGTTTGCAGATTAAACACGTGATGGTATCCATAAGCACAAAATTTTACATCGACACACAACCTAACAGTAACATCCATCATTTTATAATGTTAAATGTCTTATTTGAGACTATTTGATGATCCTAGATGAATGGCTGAAGTTTAATTAATATGCACCATAACTATTATTTAATTAATGCAACATCACGTAATGACATCATTATTTACACGTATCAAGTCTTACATCTGTTTAGGTGGATGGTTGATAATGTATCACATTTGTCGTTAATAAAAGAAATATTTTATCACTGACACTAAATCTGGCTATTTCTAATTTCACACACTCGTGCTTTTAATATGAACGATTGTGCTTTTAATATGAAAGATTTACAGAATTTTGAAGGACAAATGAATTAATTAGGTTAGAGAAAGAATTAAGGGCTATTTATAGATGATCTACGCTTCCTTCTTCTTCAATTCTCCTTTGGTT
>MU227039.1:1802161-1821090 GCA_018584345.1 Thuja plicata
CTAATAAGTATTGGATTCATGAGGACTAGTGAAAACAATAATCTTTATTTAAAAGAAGATACTAATGCTAACACTTTGATTGCTGAAATATTTGTTGATGACATCATATTTGGAGGCAATGATATACTATGCAAATCATTTGTTGATGAGATGAGCAAAGAATTTGAGATGTCTATGTTTGGAGAGATTAAGTTCTTTCTTGGTCTACAGGTCATTCAACAAAGTGAAGGTATTTTCATTACACAGTTGAAATACATCAAAGAAGTCCTGAAAATATTAAAGATGGAAGATTCCAAACCTGTTGGAACACCGATGGCTACTGGATGCAAATTAACAAAAGAAGACAAGAGAACAGAGGTAAATCAGACTCTATACAGACCAATGATAGGAAAACTCATGTATGTTGTACACACTAGACCAGATATTGCACATGCAGTAGGAATTGTTGCTAGATTTTCTGCTAACCCCAAGGAATCACATATAACTACTATGAAAAGAATACTAAGATATCTAAAGAATACTGAGGATTTTGGCTTATGGTATAGAAGAGAAGGCAAATTTGAACTAAAAGTGTTTACTGATGTTGATTGGGCTAGAAATCTTGATGACCAGAAGAGCACAACTGGAGGAGCATTCTTTATGGGTGACAAACTTGTCACATGGATTAGCAAGAAGCAAGGATGCATCTCTCAGTCCACTTTAGAAGTAGAATATGTTGCTGCTACTGCAAACTACTCAAATATTGCATGGATCAAACAGTTGCTAGAAGGTATGCATATGAAGATCATAGAACCAGTAATTATCTATTGTGATAACACTAGTGCAATAAATATTTCCAAGAATCCAGTCATGCATGCAAAGACTAAACACATTGCCATCAAGTATCATTATTTGAGAGAACAAGTTCAAGAAAAAGAGGTGATACTTGAATATGTGCAATCAAAAGAACAATTGGCTGATATCTTCACCAAGCCACTGCCCAAGGATACATTTGAGTACCTAAGAAAAAGACTAGGGGTCAAACCCATGTCTACCTGTCAGTAAAAGGACTGAAAGTTGCATCAGCCATATATTATCAGAATATCATTCATGATTGATGCAAGCAGAAGATGAACTTCAAAGCTACATCTATATACAAAAAGGTATATATCAAAACCAAGCACCAGAGAAAATTGTTTTATTGATGATGAATAAGGGAAATTTAAGGAATATATTATGGATAGAAGAAATTATTTGACAGAATGTCAGATATTTGTGAAAATATTTGTTTGACATTAATGTCAAAGGGAGAGAATGTATCCATATTATCATAAAAAGCTATTCATTATCAAATTACTCCAAACAGGGAGAGATCATATCCATAGGGAGAGAATTTGTATCAAAGTTGCAAACAAAAGATAGAGACATCAAAGAAGAAGAACAGTCAAGAGAGAAATTGAAACAGACAGAGGATACAACACATCAGAAGAAGAAATGAAAAGCTATAAGAATCAAATCTAAGCTTACACAGAGCTTACCGGCGGTCAAACATTTCTATCAGTTATCAAAACAAAACTGTTTGGTAACTTGATGAATCTCAACAATTGTATTTCATATTGTATTAGAAATAGTATAGTGTGATAAGTTAGTGTGTTTCCATCAATGCCAAAGGGAGAGATTGATGACATGTAATTGATTGAATGTTTGATAATGTTAAGTTGAAGATGATGCAATACATTAAATCAGTTAATGGTTTGTATTGTCATTGATGTCAACTTGATATCCTGTATGGTCATATACATAATGCCAAAGACTTTAGAGAATCAATGGAACAATGATTATGCTTTCAGCAATACATAAAATTCATGTATTCACTAAGTGACAGACAACACTGACAGAGTGCACACCACTGGTAAAGACAAAGATAAAGTCACAGTGATGCCCGACGAACATAAGATAGTGTTGCCCGATGAAGTAGAATCACAGGATGCCCGACGAGTTGAAAAGAGAGTTGCCCGACGAGCAAGATCCAATAATTCCTGACAGATGGAGATCTTGAAGCTAACTAAAGTTGTACCAATGGAACTAGCAGTTGTCACCGGTGACGAACTGCAGAATTGACCGATAGAACAGAGAGATCAGAAAATGACAAAATATCTAGTTGGCAGAGCTTAAAGATAGACTTAACTGGTTGTTTTAATTGTTTTATTTGACCACAGTTAAAGAAATTTATTTATACAGTTTGCAAGAAGATAACTATGAGATAAATCAGGAGTTAAAGCCGTAAATCAAATTGGCTGGATTATTTTTCATGCCAAGAATCAAGAATCAAGAATTAAGGAAAATCATGTCTATATAAGAGACAATCATAATTCATTTCCATAATCACTCAGATACACGGGGGAGTGAATTGAGAGAAGATGCTGAAGAGAAATTGATGAAGGATAAAATTCATGCAGTCCTGATCAATCAAGCTAAGGGAGAGCTAAAGAATTCTGCAGACACCGATGAACAGTGAAGCACAACATCACAAAGAAGAAACAGTGAAGTGCAAAGAAAGTGAATTGATACATTGATAAAAAAGGCATTGTATGTAAATAGATCTGACTATCTGCAATTCAAGTTGCATTAGAAACAGGTCATTGTGTTTCAGTTTAACCATTGAAGCATTAAGTCTCTTAACAGAGCAGGACTTAACAATATTTTATAATTGAGGTATATCCTAATAGATTACCAAAAAGGTTGACTCATGATAGTAGCATCGGTCTTACCTAAAGCCTATTGATAGTCTAAGAAGGAGGCTGATTCAAGGATGGTAGTAAGATTAGCATAAAGCCTATTGATAATCTAGAGGTTGATTCAAGGATGGTAGCGTAGATGCCAAATACTTAGTGACAACCTATGTATAAAAATCCTCTAACAAGGTCGCACTTAACAATGTGTTTGTAACCTTTAACAGGGTTGGCTCCTAACAGGGCTCACTTCAGAAGAGTGAAAATTTGGGGTACCGGTCCCAGTGGTTTTTCCCTTAACAGGGTTTCCACGTTAAAATACATGTGTTATGTGTGTATGGTTTATTACTTTATTGTTTTATATTTCACATATGCATTTATGGATTGATTGGTATACTCTGCATATTTACTGAGTATCGGTAAATGAGTTTTGTTGCTTATCGGTAATCAAGGAGAATAAGGACAGACAAGGTAAATCGACAGATAGTAAATTGTTTCAAGTATTTCAAGGAATACATCTTGTAGGGACTTAATAATTTGAGGTATATTAATTGGTGGATTAAAGTTTAAATGATAAATTTTTGAGGCCATTGATTCACCCCTCCTCTTAGTTATTACTAACAAATTCATTACACATTTCATTTAGAATATACTTCACATTTGATTCCATATGTCGACCAAAGTATTATTAATAATAATGTCCACTTGAGATTACACGTTTCACTCAAACCCTAGTCCTACCTTAAACATATAGTATCAAAAACATCCATGCAATAAATTGTGGACATATTGATTATCTGTTTTGTTTTGGATGAACAGAGCAACTAGCAAACTGAGTTACTAGACCAAAATCGCAAACTGACTAAAGAACCAAAAATTATGAATACTTGAATATAGGTACATTAAAAGTATCAATAAACACTATCAAAAGTGCATAACCATGTCTATCTATGCAAATAAATGTGAATCAAAACACTATCAACTATATCACTAAGTGTCTGAAAGTCATAGAAGATTAAGTCAAAAAACTATGTTGACATCAATGGCAACCAATATGGAAATTATACCATTCCTTCATCAATGACAATATTTCCAACATTATCCCCCTTTGTCATTTATGTCAACATTTAGAAACCAAAAATTTGTTCAAAATAAAAAATTTCTTACATGAGCAATGAAACTCAATAAAAACTCCCCCTAAGTATTATGTTCTTCCTTCTCTGTTATTCTCCCCTTTTGCATTCTTCTTATTTTGTTTCTCCCTTTCTCTATTATTCTCCCCCTTTTCCATCAAGGACAAAGGGTATAAAAAAGATACCCAAACTATGAAACACAAACTCTCAATTATTAAGGAAATATCTCCTTATTCTTTGCCTTCAGTTTAGGATGGAAGGCATTCCATTGATTGATATTAGTTAGAAGAACTAAGCTCTGAGTGTTGCATTGCACCATAAGGTCAACAACATTTACTAAACCATCTGGTTCCAATAAACTTGATTCTCCTTTTTCTACTTCTTCCACCAACTTCACATAATCCTCCAATTTTCCTTCAACAATTTCTTTGACTATCCATAAGGTTTTGGTGAAGTCATATCTACTCCTTTGTAGTTTTAGCAGCTTAGATTGAAGTGTATTTATCTTTTTTCCTTTTTTCACCACCCTTATTAGTAAATACGTCTAATGTTACTACCAAATTGTTCAACTGTGACTCAATGGATTCAATCTTCTCTTTGTACTTCTCAGTGGAAGCAGACCATCTAAGATGAAATTTATATGTGCTTTTCAATGCACTAATGCAATTTTTCATTTATTTTATGTATTTCTTCAACCTCTCCCTTGCAAATTCATACCTTTTTCTTCAAACTCTTAGTAAATTTTCTTCAACAGATAGCTTTGTCATATGTTCATTTACATGTTCAAATAGAACGCCGGGAACTAAGTTCACAATATTACAAAGAACAATGTTGTTTCAGAGAATATGGGTAATTAGAGCTTCTTCTATTCTTACTTTGTCATACAAAGGTCTAGAAGAGAAAACATCACCCATTTTATTTATAGCATAAACACCTTCAAGATTCTTCAATATCTTCTCTACTTCATACGGGTCCTCATTAGAGTCATTTGAATCTTCCTTAGGTATTTATTCTTCCTAAGTAGTACCAATTTCTCTCTATTCTTCAACATCATTTGTAATTTTTTCGAGTTCATCCAAGTCAATAACAACTACTATTTCCATCTTGGGTTATGTCTTCTTCTTCTTCTTTGATACATAGGAGGAGGGGGGCTCAATGATTTTCATGGATATTTTCTTTCTAGAGGTAGATTCTTTGCTGAGCTTTTGGTACGTTATTGAAGACTATTTGGAGATGTTCATTTCAAAATTTTGTGGTTTAGAACAAAGTACAATGGAATTTTTATTTATCTATGTATAGTTGTGATTGATAATGGTCTCAATGTAAAATACATGCTTCTCATTTCTCTGCATGATAGTTTTTGATGGTTCTCTTCTAGAAATGAGTCATTAATTTCCTTAGCTTCATTCATTTCAGATGGCACAATATTTTTAGATTTGGAGACTTTGTTTCAAGCTCGATGGTATTATTTCTCTAGGTTTCCATGACCTCAGGTATTTACACTTAATTCTTTTTTCTTACCAAATTCAAATGGCATGTAACATGTATGATGCTTATTTATGGTCCCAGCTATGATTTGGTGTGGTCCACTTCTCATTCCTCCCCATTGCGGGAATGTTTAGTGCTAACCTAATTCAAATTATATTTAGCTACTTGATTGGCCGATAGTGGGAGACTTCACCAATTATGGATTAGTATAAATAAATGTTGAATCATTGTGGTATAGTATGGCGTGTGGCATTCATGTATACTTGTGTGAGTTTTGTACAAGTATATACTTATGCAAAGAGGATTTGTCTCCCTTAATGTTTGAGTCACTGTTAAGAGTATTTAAGGACATTGTAGATACTCATGTGTTAGCTACCAAAAGAAATGAGTCGAAGGTATCTATAGATTAGTTGGTTGAGTTGTTTTTGTGCATCAACAGTGGATCTATTGTCTTTTATCCTTATTCTTATGGGAAGCAAGTCCTCTTCTTTGGGAAATGAGCCTTTCTCTATAAAAATTCACCTTAATAGATGTCACCATAAAAGGCGTTCATATATTTGACAATAATATTTTTTGTACTTTTTCCTTTAGCAGGTTTCTCCACATAAATTTGGTGTTTCAAGTATTTAGTGATTGTTGTGCTTTCATGTTTACATCTTTTTACTAATAAGGTTTTAAAGTATATTTCATGGAAATGATTAAAGACATAATAAGGATTAAAAAGTTTATTGAGAACTGGTTCACCCCCCTCCCCCCACATATTCAACACGAAAAAATAAAAGAAGTTTTGCTAAAAAACCCTAGAGGGCCAAGTGCATTGTAGGAAAAATAGAACCAAGGAGAATTATGCATGGCCAATAGATTTTATGTCACACCTTGACTGGTAGAGAACATGTCTCTAGTCACCTATAAGGAGATTGAAAAGTTCCTTGTAGTTTTCTTCCTTCTCTGCATCCTTTTCGAGCACCTTGTGTTGCATCAAACACAAGGAAGTTGTAGAACTATGCATAACACGAAGACTAAACCTGAAAATATATCCCATTTTCCTTTCCATATCGAGGATCATATCTTTGAATTTTCTAACGCCAATCTTCATCTTATCCAGATCATCGGTCATATTTCTCTTATAGTTATATCATAAGAGTTGTATATATTAAGAGATGTGTGTAAGATCTATAAGATTATGATATCATTAATATTTAAAAAAGACACATGAAAGGTTAGTTGATTTCCTTTAATGCAAAAAAATGATTTTCATATATTACATGATGATGGAAATCAAATGGTATTTTAGAACCCTCAAGGGTAGACCAAATGATTATGTTATTGGAAAACATTGATGGTGGATATAGGTTCAATTTTACTAGATTTATTTCTACATGGGTGGAGGATAGCTCATACAAACAAAGGTTGTGGCGGTGCATGTTAGAAATTTATTTTATGGGTGCCACTAAGTATTAATTCCTCCATTAAAAACTACAAATTTCTAGAAATATGTGTTGGCATTATTCAAAGAGATGTTCCTCTTCCTATTTTATAAGATTATATACATATTGTCATGCATGAATGCATACTGTTGAAATAATAATAGAGGATGTATACTTCAATTAAAAAATCTTTGAACTCGTGATACCATTATAAATGTAAGACCCAAGCTCCTCTACAATGAATTCTAAAGTCAACTCATTGTCTCAATCTAACGAACCAATTGATCATAAAAGTGGTTTTTATAGTTATGTGTGAGGAAATATAAATCAAAGGAATGTAACTAAACTATTAAGAACATCCAACTAACAAATTCAAAGAAACATCATGATTAGACTAAAGAGATCAATAAAAACATAAAGGACTTGCAAACCTTGTGCAAACCCCAAAAGAACTCCCTTGATGTGTATATTTGTCCACTACTTGTAGTTGGATGTGTGCTCAAAGTAGTTGCTCAAGCTTAAAATGTAGAGAAATTCTGGCATTATGATGGTAAGATATCAATTAGATTGGAATAAAAATGGCATTATGACTTTACTCCATATGGTGGACACAAAATTCAGAAACGAGCTCTCAATTTATAGAGTTGAAGGGGATGCAATGAAGTATTGAAATTGATTCAAAAGGAAAGGTTTAGATGCATTTTGAGAGAATCACAAGGATTGTGCTTTCTTAAACTCATAACATTGTGACAAGTGTCACAGTGGGAGGGATTGAAAAAGACCTTCGGGGTGGAGTAGATTTTACATAAAGGCATTCCTTGTCTCATACCCCAACGGTCAAATTTGAGGAAAGATACCATTTTGGGGATTGTGAAGAGATTTTGGAGAAGTGGGAAGAATGAATAAAATATTTCTTAGAAGGAAAAAAGATGTAAGAAGCCCATGTGATCTCTTACACAATGTGGATGTGCATTTAAGGTTGATAAGATGATGGTTGACTTTGGGGACTAATCCTTTTGTTGAGGAATGTGCAAACGATTAAGGAGGGGATTAGGCTTAGAATAAGCTTAATTAGTGGGCAAGTGGGATAGGTTGGGTTAGAATCATGGGTTAGTTATTTGGAGTGGGTTTAGGTGAGGGTTAAAGTTAGGAGCTATGTGCTCAAATAGATTAAATACGATTTATTTAATCACAAGTGGAGGAAATTAGGGTTTAATGAATTAATTTAAATATATAAGTGAATTTATATAAATTAATAAAGGAAATGAGATTGATTGATTAAGTGGTTATGGGTCTCCATTTAATTAATAGGACTATAGCTAGTTAATTGAATTGATTTGGCTAGAAGGGTAACATTAAATAATTAAATAATGCATAATTATTTAGTTAATAATGCGAGTAAGAAGACTAAATATGAATAAAATTGTTGATCAAATTTAGGTGTCTACATTTTTCCCATCTTCAAAATGACGTTAAAATGATATTGTTTCGAAGAAGATTAAAGTTTTGATGATGCGAAGAAATAGGAGCATGCACTTGCCCCAGACGACAGGAAATGGTTTTTGTTGGACAAGATGATGCCCCCCCTCGAGAGGGATGATAGGAAAGAAAAAGGGGCCTAGGAAGCATCTTGAAAGAAATATTTCCCTAATGGGAAGGAAGGATGACAACACAAAATGTAGTCCAACAGTGAAGACGAGGCTCAAAAAGGAGTTCTTGGGAAGAAATGGCATGAAAAATAGCCTCGTAGGGGCCGAGAGGGAAAAAATTAGGGCTTAGAAGGGCCCCGTATAAGCAATTTTAGAAAAATCACTATTCATTTTCCCTTACAAGAGTTAAAAAATTGGAGAGAGAAGACTTTTTTACCCTTTATTTAGAGCATTTTTTGCACATTAAAGGAAATAGCGGTAGAAGGAGTACCAATAAATTGGACCAACATCGTCAGATTTGTGAGGCAATGTGGTGCAGGGCACCTCCTGAAGTTCCTATTTTTATGCTTAAGTGTTTGTAATAAGGTGAATCCTTTGGATCACCCTAGTGTGTGCATGTGTGGGTCTATTGTGTAAGGTGGACCCTAAGGTAAGTTATACACCTATGGGTTCCTGAAACCATTTAGTCCCTTTTGGTGATTTTTGTGTTTAGTTAGAAGTTTATGTTTTGAGACCTTAGGATAGGCTCTTGGCATGTTTTGGACCTCTCCCACACCCTTGGAGGTTGGTAATGTTGGCATTTTACTCAAAATAGCAACTTTGTCAAATGTATCCAAAAAGTTATCTTTTTGCAAAATGTTGCATGAGCAACTTTTGCAAAATGTTGCTCGAAGAATGAAAACTGAAATGTAACCAGCCACACCAACTTCTTGGAGCATCTGTAATGCCAAGATGATGCTATTAGTTGTTCTTATGCCTTCTAGGAAGGTTAGAGTTTACTGTGTACAAAGCTTGATGTTCAAAGAAGGAAATATAAGAGTTTTCTGAGTTATTTGGACAATGTACGGCTTGGTATGGATTCATTTTGCAGATCCAGTTGCAGAAATTTGTGATAATTTGGGTTACTTCAACATTCTAGTTGGTTTGATTTGTTTTTGTGAAGTTTCATAGAAGTTAGAGATTTTACTTGCTCACTATCTGAGAAACCAAGGTTTACTGGGTCTGCTCCAAAGATGTGATCCTAACTTGGGATTTAACCAGTGGATCTACTCGGCCACTTGGGGAATATAAGTTAGGATCATGCTCTTTAAGATTCCTAAAGCTCAGAAGCTCAGTGTTAGTTCTATGATTTTTGAGACAAAGCCCTAGGCTAATTATCTCTATGTAATTAGCCCGGTTCTTTAGTACAGTCACATGCATGTGAACTATATGATTAAGAGGATCAAACCAATGGTGATTCTAGACCATTTTGGGGTAGAGGAAGCTATCTAAGCCCTTGAGTTCATTTTTTGAATCCACCTTAGACCACTTGCTTAGTAATCCAAGCCTAACCTAGCTAATTAGGTCTGTGAGCTTTGCAAGATTTTAGTGGTGCAGGAGTGGAGTGAAGTGATAAGGCTTTGGGAGGTTTCAAAAATCCATAAAGGGTATCTAGAAACCTAATTAGATATGTTAGATCCCCCTATTTTTGACAGTTATACTCGAAAAAACCTCTAGATAGGGCTACAAGAATTCTAGGCCATTTAGTGTTTCACCATCCTTGGGTTTATAAAAATGAATTCATTGGTGGATTCTCTACCCTTGGAGTCTAACCAAAGTCTTCCATCACCTAGGTTTGTTGGCCAAAGCCTCTGGTGAAGATTTCTACTCTTTAGCTTGGTTTAGGGAAAATGTCCCTAAAGGAGATATTGCAGAGATTGGGATCTTAGCTTGGAGAGCTAAGTTGTGATAAAAGGAGGGAGTTGGCCTCTTAGACAAGTCAGTACACACCCTAGGAAGACATATGTGGAGTTGGGGTGTTTGCATTAGAAGTTTGAAGTGGTAACAAGGAGTTGGAGCCCATCTAGGTCTTCTTGCAGTGCACTCTGCATCACAATGTCAATGAGAGGTATGTAGCAAAAAATTGGACCTTCCCGTTTGATTTTTCACATTTATTAGCCTACAAAGGGGAGGTACAATCATTCCCATGGGTTTGTCTCCAGTGGGAATGAGCGCAAGTCCGATGGGAGTGCATTCCTGTAGGACCGCAAAAGGGATAGGTTTAACGGTAATGGTTAGCTAGGTGAGGGGTTGCAGGATTGTGATCTTATGAAAGTGGGTTCGAGGAAAGAAAATATAGGAACACAATCCTGTAGGTCAAGGATCCACATGATCGTTGTCCCAAAAGAGTAGGATAGAAGTTATTATAGGAATGTGATCCCATGGGAGGGGGGAAAAGTGAGCGATGGTCATTGGGGAGCAATAGACTCTCACGAGATTGCCATAAAAACTAGCAGGAATGCCAAGCCCTATTTTCCCTCTTTTTCGGAATGCAATCTTGCCATAGGTGACATAGGTGACACACCCATAACCATTAGGCACCAACACTAGTAGGGAGGGAAATTTTAGCCTCATTGAGCACTAGACAGAGGGAGGCTATTGCCCGAGGGAGACATGTAGGGGTGTATCATCCCACCTAGAGGAGAGCTACAAAATAGTATACAAAGATCTAGAGCTGTAATAGGGGTTGGAGGAGTATTAAGAGGACATAGAGGAGGCAAGGGTCAGAGAGGAGGTGGAGGAGACAGGGAGGAAATGAGGGTGGTTGAGGATGAGGCCGAAGGAAAGCTACATCAATAGAGGATGAGACACATAAGGAGGAGGTTGTAGCCATGGAGATGGATGATGGGGGATAGGTACCTCTACAGGGTGAGGGTAGTGACCACCAATGTCATCTAGAGATAGTGAGGAGCAGAGGGAGAGAATATAGGGCCATGTAGAGTCCTCCTCTTAGGTGAGGGATGTACCATGACATCATAGATAGCCTCCCTACAAAATTCACCAAACATATCTAATTATATGTTGAGGGATATAGTGGTGGAGATGGATACCGTGAGATAGCTCAGAGGAACACCCTTCAAGTGGATCGAGATAGTCTAATCTGGTAGAGAGATGCAATGAGAGTAGAGAAGGATCAAGTATTCATAGATAAAGGTCAATTGAAGAGGTAGAGAGATGACCTGGTGGAGAAGAGAGGCAAATTTCTATAGGAGAGGGATGTGCTGAGGCACTAGAGAGTGGAGAAATGTGGAGAGGTAGATGACTTGACCACAATGAGGGATGCAATGGAGTTAGTCTAATTAAGCAATGATTAGAGGGCGAAGGAGTATAAGAGGGAGTTAGAGGAGGTGAGGAGGATGGGTGGGGGAGGGGCTAATGACATGATGACAATGATGCAGGAGATCAAAGACCTATTTGATCAAGTGGATTTCATACTAAGAAGTCATGCCGCTAGAGAGGAGGGAAATATATTTACCTCCTAGGGATAGTAGTTTATCTTAAAGCGGGTCTAGCAGGAAGACAAGGAGTTCGACTAGGAGTACACACTCCTATAGGTCAAGGGATAGCAACATGGCCACATAGTTAGAAGGCTCAGTTCAGGGATCAGTGTAGACAACCCAGAGATAGAGATAGGGACAAGGACAAGGTACATAGTTTATAGGGTAGGACAACACGAGTACCTTAGGTGCATAGGGACAACCACCACCACAACCCACTAAGATAGCAAGATAGGAAGATGATCAACTAGCATCTTATGGAGTAGCTTGTAGAGCATTTTGTGTATACTATATGATATGTAGATGATGATTTATTGTATCATACACACGACGTACATTATTGATTCATGATTGTATTTTATTAATGAACTATAGAATGTGATGGACATTATATTTTTTGATTATATATATATATATATATATATATTACCATGATTTTTGAACCCGCTAGATTTAAAACTTTCACCATCTCACCAAGTCCTTTGTTCGGTTGTTTAAAAAACATCAAGCCTTTAGTCTTTGTGTATACGCAATATGTAATGTTGAACCTCACAATCAAAGTTCAAAGGTTCAAAAGTTGTTTGATTCTCCGATCTGCCGATAATATGAACGGTCTAGCAGTTCGTAAAAAAGTTTGAGATTCACTCAAGGATATGACAATACTTCTTATGGAAATGTGAAAACTGCCTTGTGATCTTTGACAACGAATTCGAGGGTCCTTCCAACTCTGCAAACACGTAAAATGGTTCTCTATCAGAGAATGAAGCCTTCAAAGGCTCAACAATTCCATCAAGCTTGAAGCCGTACGCCTGCAAATAGTTGGTGTTGATGCTGAAACCCACAGTTTCGGTTAATGAGTCTTCCACATAAAAATTCAAAATAGAGTGTTGTCGGGTACATACAAAGGGATGTTTTCAAAACAATGTCTGACTCATTAAAGCACTGATAGTATACGCTCCTCGATAGGATTGGAAAATTGTTCATCGAAGCACAGTTAAAAAGGGAATCCTTGTCGACACTGGTTCACTTACCATATCTAATCCAGTGTTTGCGGATATTGACTGTGATGACACCAATGAATTAATGGTGGCAGCGTTTCTTCAGAATGCATCTGTGAACTCATTTCTACATCATACGAAATATGGGTTCATTCAAAAAATGGAGACTCGACGGATAAGGTGTTGAAGTTCATTTTTACCCGATCTGTCGACAATGGATTCTTGGCCAAGCATATCACGACTACAATGAAGAAGATGATTATGCGAATGGTGTTGTTGTAATCCGAAAAGTAAACATGGATGTTGAGAATAGTACTGAAGAACAAATGAATAGCTATGGAAGCACAGATAACAGAGCTTAGTCTAGTGGTTTCTGAAAATTTCAGTTTCTCTCTTTTTGAATCACATTACGGATCCTGTTAAAAGAGCTCACCTAGACTTGCATTTAATTCTGTATGTTAGTAAATTCGTAGGTTTACCGGAAAGGCTTTACCTGCCTGGTGTTGATATTATTAGCCCAAGTTTTCATGTGAGAGGGTATGTACGCCTCGTTTGTAGTACAGTTAGATGCCTTTTGCAAGCAGTGCGGGGTAGTCTCATATTACTGTCACCATATGTAAACCAAAAACTATATAGCTGATATCGTGGACTATAAAAGATCCTCTCCTCTCCTCTCTTTCACTCCTAAACATGCGGGTAGTTTAAGAGTTATGGATAGAGGTTATGTGAAGGGACAAATGACAATAATATCCAACTGTTCGATGATGAATTTGATTCATTTGGTATTCTTCGAAAGATCTGGTTTATTTTGAGGTGTAAAACATTAGTAATAAGGGAAGAGGGGAGAGTGATATTCCATTCCGCCGGTGAATTTCAAGAATCAATTACCGGAGCTCAAGAGTCACCGGGCATTATTTAGTGTAAAAAGTTTCAAGGAGTGGGGATTCTTTCTTTTTCAAGAAGCTTATGCTCGAGGGGGTAGAGTTTTTCTTTTTATCACAGTTATAGTGTACATGGGTATCGGTGTGGGTCTGTGAATTCCCATTTTGGCATGTGAGGAAGGAAGAAGATATTTTTGAGTCTTTGAATTCATTAATGTATTCTTTAAATTACAATGATATGTGCCTCTTTGTAATTACTTTTAGTGTCATTTTGTTGTATCATATTGTGTATGTATTTAATTCAGAGGCATTGAATTTAGATTAAATCATATGTTGAGAAGAGTTTGTGCTCTCTTTCTTTGGTTATCATTTGTAAGTGTGGAACAAGTAAAATTTGTGTTGCTTGTCTATATTCACTTCATTCTAAAATCAATCTTTTGCATCTACTTTCATGATTATGGGTAGATGTTGATTTGCCTTTTCTAATTTCTGGTTAAAAGCAAACCTGGTGTTTTATTCATTGCACGTCTCATTAAGAGGGAGTTGTACCTCCAAAATTCAGAGTAAAGTTGCCATTTCAATGACAAATTCTCCAACTATTAGTGTCGTTTGTTCTTCCTTTGGGGCATTTAGAGTCATTTTCTATGTTTATTTGCAAAGGACAAATTTGTTCACTAACAATATGTATGCATATATATGTATGTATATATATGTATATATATACATATACACACATACATGATGGATAATGACATGGATCATATGTATGCATATATTTTTATGGTTTTAAGTGATATATGGATGCATTTATGATGATGATATGCTTCTAATGTGTATGATGCAAGATGTGATGCATGTTGACTATTTATGATATGTACAAAAACAATACCCAAGAGGAAGGGAAGGGCATGAAACCATTTGCACATTCCTATCAAAAAATATTGGGGGGAAAGGGGGAATGGAATGGATGTAATGGTGAAATGAAGAATTATGAAGCTTGACCCGACATACACGAAAAGGGTACCACCATGTAGTGAGCACTTATTTTGATTTAGAAGTATCTAGGACCTGCTAGGGTTATAAAGAACCAAGGCCTTGTCATAGATCTTGCATAAAATTGGCTCAACAAATATAAATGATTTAATCAACATCATACAAAGCCACTTAGGACTAAGGTGGATACGATGATAGAATAATCCACAAGCATGTGACATGCCCCAATTGTACCATGTGACCATGTGGA
This sequence comes from Thuja plicata, assembly GCA_018584345.1. Taxonomy (NCBI): domain Eukaryota; kingdom Viridiplantae; phylum Streptophyta; class Pinopsida; order Cupressales; family Cupressaceae; genus Thuja; species Thuja plicata. Next base: position 1,817,009 of record MU227039.1, read on the forward strand.
TCACATGTGGAAGTGCAAGGGTCACATCTAACAAAGATTCAAAAGAAAATATAAAGACATGTCCCCAAGTTTCAATATTCGTAGCACACCATGATAGAAATGATTGTGATGATTATAAGGAGGTAAAACAAGGGAGCTCAAAAGATAAACAAAGATCCAAAAGACATCAATTCCATAGTGTCTATCCATAAATATCTTTTGCCAAAAGGGGCGATTGATTGATGGGATCGTTGTGGTGTAATATGAGGAATGATGCATCATGCAAAGACCAATGGTGGATGAAGTTGGAACTAGTTTTGATGACAAAAGGCATTTAGGACAACCAATACAACAGAGATAACTAGAGGATATTTGTTGAAGCACCAATCAAAAAGGAGACAAAGATCTTGATGACATGCAACACGGGGGCAAAACCTAAAATCATATATACAAGGAACCTAAGCAAAGGCTCAACTGACATGACCATACAAGACAAGGAATTATTTATTTTATATAAATTCTATGTACAAAGCTAAGGAATTAGGATATTAGGACAATGATTACTATGCATGTGTGATAGTGAAACACCTAGGAAATAAGGAATATGAGGTGAGTATGTGAATGCGTGATGATTTTTTTTGTGTATGGATGAGGATGGAGGATGATGTAAGTGAAATGAGGACCTGAAAGATAATAGCAAGGCCCTTTACACATGGAGCATGTTTCCAAGTTTTCACCATATGTACTTATCCAAGGTGCTTGATTGCCAAGTTTTCACCAATGGATGATTTATTCTCTTTACTTTTTTTTCTTTTTTTATCTTTTTGGCTCTTTTTTAGATAGAGGGGTACACTACATGACTTAGGAGTAGAACCTATTTAGACAAATGATATTCATGGGATCACTCAATGGTTCACCTTGTGGTGTGGGCAACTGATATGCCCTTGAGCCATAGTTTATTTTAATCACATAAGGCCAAGCTAATTTGGCTCAAACTTACCCTTTTTCTCATGATCCTATTGTACCTTCTAATGTTCCTTCAAGACAAGATCATCCACTTGAAATTATCGTGGGTATATTTTCTTATCATAGTTCCTCTTGAGCCTATTATAATATACAACTAGATGGTCATATGTTTTATGTCTCTTCTCATCTAGTAGGTCAAGTTATGTGTGATGACATGTAACTGATTGAATGTTTAACAATGTTAAGTTGAAGATAATGCAAGACATTAAATCAGTTAATGTATTGTATAGTCATTGTTGTTAAATTGATATCATCTATATGGTCATGTACAAAATGCTAAAGACTTCAAAAAACTAAAGGAACAAAGGTTATGCTTTCAGCAATGCATAAAAGTCAAGTATTCACTAAGTGACAAACAACACTGACGAAGTGCACACTGATGGACAGAGCAAAGAAGAACAGTCACAGTGATACCTGATGAACAAAAGTATAGTGTTTCTCAATGAAGCAAAACCACAGGATGCCCGACGAGCAAAGTCAGAAGGTTGCTTGACGAGCTAAAGACAGTGTTGCCCGACGAGTAAAATTCTAATGATGCCCGACGGATGGAGATCACGAAGCTAATTGGAGTCTCACCGAAAAAACTGTCAGTTGTCACCGACAACTAACTATAATGGTGACCGATAGAACATAGAGTTTAGAAAATGACAAAATATCTAGCTGGCAGAGCTAAATATAGACTTAACAGGTTGTCTACTTTGTTTTATTCGACCAGAGATAAGTGATTGATTTAAAGCTGATTTGTATAGTTGGCAAGAAGATATCTACAAGACAAATCAAGAGTTATGCTTTAAATCTAATTGGCTGGATTGTTTTTCACGCCAAGAATCAAGAATCAAGAAACAATGAATATTATGTCTATATAAGAGACAATCTTAATTCATTTACGAATGGGATTAAGGGGAGTGAATAGCATGAGGATGCTAAAGAGAAATTGATGAAGAACTACTTCATGCAGTACTGACCAAACAAGCTAAAGGATAGCTAAGGAATTCTGCAGACAACCAATGAATAGTGAGCACAACATCACAGAGCAAAAAGTATGGAGCACAAGGATTGAATTGATACATTGGTCATGAGGTAATGTACTTAAATAGATCTGAAAATCTGTAATTTAAGTTGCAATATGAATAGGTCATAATGTTTCAGTTTAACCATTGAAGCATCAAGTCTCTTAACCGAGCAGGACTTAACAGTCTACTATATATTGATGTACATCCCAAGGAGTGCCCAAAAGGTTGATTCATGAAAGTAGCATTGGATATGCCCGATGCCTATTGACAATCTAAGAGAGAGGCTGATTCAAGGATGGCTCTTAATAGGGCTCACTTCAAAAGAGTGAAAATTTGGGGTACCGGTCCCAGTGGTTTTTCCCTTAACAGGGTTTCCACATTAAAATCCATGTGTTATGTGTGTATGATTCATTTCTTTACTAGTTTGTATCTTACATAATTCATTCTGGATATATTGGTATACTCTGCATATTTACTGTATTTCAGTAAATAGATGACTGCTTATCGGTAAAAATTAAGAAGAAGGTTTAACAGAGAAATCTGACAAGTAGTAAATTGATATAAGTTATTCAAGGTATTCATCTTGTAGGATAGAAGATAACTTGAGAAATAATTTGTGGTTATAAGTTTTGAAGGTTGATTTAAGGATTAATTTTTGAGGCCACTGATTCACCCCCTCTCTCAGTTATTACTAACAATTGGTATCAGAGCTTGTGTGCTTAGAAGGAAGGTTTCAATACCTAAGCCAAAGATCACAAGATGAATAGAGGAGATGTGCCCAAGTTGAACAAAGATAATTTTGCTTCATGGAAAAGCAGGATACTACTCCACTTATTAGGTTTTGGTAATGATTTTACTCAATTCCTAGAAACAGAATATGCACTGCCCACAGGAGCACCAATAGTTGAACAAATGAGAGAGAAACATGAACACAATGACATGATGATAGAGCTTGCTTCCTCACTCTTCGATGCTGAATTTGAAGATGTCAAAGAATGAAAAACTGCAAAGCAGATGTGGGACAAATTGAAGCTTGTACATGATGGTGAGAAAAATGTTTTGAGAGCCAAGGAAGAAAGCCTTAGAGGAAAGTTTGATGATCTCAAAATGAAAGAAGGTGAAAACATCACTCAGTACAACACAAGAATCAAAGAGGTAGTCAATGCTAATTGAGGAGTTGGAGGTGTACTAGAAGAAGATACAGTGGTAAGTAAAATTCTAAGAACCTTACTGCCTACTTATGCTATTAGAGTATCTACCATTCAAGAAATGAGAGCAGTAGCAAATAGCAATGTTACTCTAGACAGTTTAATTGGAAGACTGATTTCATTTGAGATGAATAAATTTGATAATAGTGTCTTACCGAACATAGAGTCTGCATTCAAGACTTCTGAGAATAAGTAAATCAAGTCACAAAAATGTTAGGAATAAGGTGTCTCAACCTTGGATAATTCCTATTCTTATTATTTATTTTGTAAAATGTATTTCTTGCAAATAATGTAATTAAGAGTGAGTGTACATGTCTAGTTGGCATGTTGATGTGTCACTCCACTTGATGTGTCGACATCTTGAATTGTGTGTAAGGAGATCATGGCTAAAATGGCTATGACGGATTCCTATGACATGTAAGAGCTATTTCTAGAAGATTCAATGACGGGTGAAGACATGCAATGACATGTGGCAACTGATAAAGTTGAGACGGCTATCTTTGGAAGTTGCCCTAAAAAGGAAAGCGCATGATATAAGCGCTTTTTAGGGTTGCAGACAGATATAGAAAAAGAGTGTATTTTTGGTATGATCGGGTGCTACTAGATTAGTTTTTGTGTGTCGATTGTCTCTTGAAAGAACTTGCATTGCAAGTGTGTTGTAACCGTTGTGTTGAAATATATACATTGTGTAGGTTTTGGAGTGCTGGGGTTTTTTACTGAAAGGTTTTTCCCAGGGTAAATCATTGTGTCATTCTCTATTTTTCTGTATGCATGGTATATGGCTGCAATATCATTGTTAAAGTAGTTAACGAATCTGAAATTGTAAGGATTTAAAAGAATTTGCACAATACTTTCC
>MU227039.1:1829937-1863298 GCA_018584345.1 Thuja plicata
TCTGTTTTATCTTCGGCTTTTCCTTGATTTTGTAACCTTTTCGGTTACCTGTCTGCCTGAGAATTCCAGCTGTCTCTATTTTTCATTCTCTCCTGCAAATTGTCATCAACTCATCATCTGCATGGCCGTCACTGTGGATAGCACTTTTCATCCATGTCATTTCCTTTCTATTTTTGGCGGTTATGACTTTTCAACTCTTTTCTCCTGTTGACATGTTAGCATGCTTCATCATTCTATTGGCTCTGATTGTTAGTCGCACTGTCTCGACTGTTCATCGCATAGTCGCGAGCTATATTCACCAAGTATGCTTTGATCCGCGACTGAGCGATAACATGCTTGTTGCACTCCCACAATGTCTTGACCCGAGCTACAGTTTATTCTGTGACTGAGCGATACACTATTTTATCGCGCTCTCGCACTGTTTGGAATGAGTTGATGTTTTACTCTTCAACTGAGCGATGGATCGAAGTCGCGCACTCACAACGTTGTTAACCGAGCTGACGATGTCACTACGACTGAGCAATGAGCTCTCGTCGCGCACTCGCCACACTTATAGACGAGCTAAAAATTCTTCTGCGAGTACGTGATACATAACAGTCGTGCACTCGCAACACTTCTGGCTGAGCTGGTAATGTCTCTGTGACTTTGCGACAAGACAAAATATAAATGGCCTGCTATGAGACCGTTAGTGTCTAGGGGAAAATGAAAGAAGACTTGTTAACCATGACCACTCCTTGGATCATTCTGCAAAAAAATGCTAGGGCTAGGGTTTTTTTGAGCTAAACCCTAGGGTGCTCTGCACCACATATCATAGGAGATAAGAAAGCTGGTACAAGAACAAGAAGTAAGTCTCTAAACTCAAGCTGTCTAATTTGTGAGTTTGAGCCAAAATCTGTCAATGCTGCACTTGATAATGAAGAATGGATAAGTGCTATGAATGATGAGATTGAGAAGATTAAGAAAAACAAAACATGGTCACTTGTGCCAATACTAGATGACAAGAATGTCATCGGTACAAAATAGATATTTAGGAATAAGCTGAATGAGGATGGAGAAGTCACAAGAAATAAAGAAAGACTAGTATGCAAGGGGTATGCACAAGAAGAAGGAATTGACTATGGAGAGACCTTTTCACCCGTTGCTAGGCTAGAAGGAGTAAGAATATTACTTGCTTATGCTGCATATAAAGGATTTAAGGTATATCAAATGGATGTCAAGTCTGCATTCCTGAATGGAATACTTGAAGAAGAGGTATACATTGAACAACCAGAAGGGTTTGTTGATCCAGACAAGAGGTACATGGTATGTAGACTTGAAAAAGCCTTGTATGGATTAAAACAAGCACCCCGAGCCTGGTATGAAAGAATTCATTCCTATCTTATAAGTAATGGATTTGTAAGGACTAGTGAAAACAATAATATTTATTTGAAGGAAGATACTGATGCTAACACTTTGATTGCTGAAATATTTGTTGGTGACATCATATTTGGAGGCAATGATATGCTATGCAAATCATTTGCAAATGAGATGAGAAAATAATTTGAGATGTCTATGTTTGGAGAGATCAAGTTCTTTCTTGGTATATAGATCATGCAAGAAGGAGAAGGTATTTTGATTACGCAATCCAATTACATCAAAGAAGTACTGAAAATATTCAAGATGGAAGAATCCAAACCAGTTGGAACATTGATGGCAACTGGATGCAAACTAAAAAAAGAAGGCAAGTCATCAGAGGTAAATCAAACTTTGTACAGATCAATGATTGGAAAGCTCATGTATGTTGTACATACTAGACCAGATATTGCACATGCAGTAGGAATAGTTGCTATATTTTCTGCTAATCCTAGGGAATCACATATGACTACTGTGAAAAGAATCCTAAGATATCTGAAGAATACGAAGGAATATGGATTATGGTACAGAAGGGAAGGAAAATTTGAACTTCAGGTCTTTACTGACGCTGATTGGGATAGAAATATTGATGACCGAAAGAGCACAACTTGAGGATCATTCTTTATGGGTGATAGACTTGTCAAATGGATTAGCAAGAAGCAAGGATGCATCTCTCAGTCTACTACAGAAGCAAAGTATGTTGCTGCTGCTGCAAATTGCTCAAATATTGCATGGATCAAACAGTTACTAGAAGGTATGCATATGAAGATCCTAGAACTAGTGATTATCTATTGTGATAATACAAGTGCAATTAACATTTCAAAAAATATAGTCATGAATGCTAAAACAAAGCATATTACCATCAAGTATCATTATTTGAGAGAACAAGTTCACACAAAAGAGGTGATACTTGAGTATGTGCAATCAAAGGAACAATTGGCTGATATCTTCACCAAGCCACTTCCCAAGGATGCATTTGAGTACTTTAGAAAGAGACTAGGGGTCAAACCATTGTCTACTGGTCAGTAAGCTGACTAGAAGGCTGCATCAACCTACATATTATCAGGATATCATTCATGATTGATGCAAGCAAAGAGATGAAATTCAAAGCTAAATCTATATACAAACATGTATATATCTTCACCAAGCACCAAAGCATATTGTTATATTGCTGACAGATAAGGGAAATTCAAGGATTATATTATGGATAGAGAGAAAAGTTTACTTGACATTAATGTCAGATATTTGTTTGGCATTGCTATCAAAGGGAGAGAAATTATCCATATTATCACATCCTTCTAGAAAGGGAGAGATTATCCATTATCACACTACTCCAATAGAGAGATTATATCCTTAGGGAGAGAGATTTTATGGAAATCTTACACAAAGGGAGAGTTGCTGACAAGTGAAACAGAAAACATCAAAATAAAGGATAACAATCAAAGGGAGAGAGTTTGACACAAAAGGAGAACACATCATACCAGAGAAATAAAGATTCTACATCCATCTAGTGAAGGGATTAAAGATAGATAGAAAGAGCTGCAAGAATCAAATCTAATCTAAAACAAAGCTTACCGATGGTCAGACATTTATCGGTGAACAAAACAAAAAGATTGGTAGTTTGATGAATCTCAGTTGTTGTATTTCATATTGTATTAGAAATAGTATAGTATGATAATAAAGTATGTTTCCATCAATGCCAAAGGGAGAGATTGATGACATGTAATAGATTGAATGTTTGACAATGTTAAGTTGAAGATAATGCAAGACATTAAATCAGGTAATGTATTGTATTGTCATTGTTGTCAACTTGATATCATCTGTATGGTCATGTACAAAATGCTAAAGACTTAAAAAAGCCAAAGGAACAAAGGTTATGCTTTCAACAATGCATAAAAGTCAATTATTCACTAAGTGACAAATAACACTGATGGAGTGCACACCGACAGACATAGCAAAGAAGAACAGTCATAGTGATACCCGACAAATAGAAGTATAGTGTTGCCCGACAAAGCAAAACTACAGGATGCCCGACGAGCAAAGTCAAAAGGTTGCCCGACGAGATAAAGACAATGTTGCCTGACGAGTAAAATTCCAATGACGCCCAACGAACGGAGATCACAAAGCTAATTGGAGTCTCACCGACGAAACTGTCAGTTGTCACCGACAACTAACTACAATGGTGATGGACAAAACAAAGAGTTCATAAAATGACAAAATATCTAGTTGGCAGAGCTAAATATAGACTTAACTAGTTGTCTACTTTATTTTATTTGGCCAGAGATAAGTGATTGATTTAAAGTTGATTTGTACAGTTGGAAAGAAGATATCAACGAGACAAATCAGGAGTTATGCTTTAAATCTAATTGGCTGGATTATTTTTCATGCCAAGAATCAAGAATCAAGAAACAATGAATATTATGTCTATATAAGAGACAAGCTTAATTCATTTACGAATGGGATTAAGGGGAGTGAATAGAAAGAGGATGCTAAAGATAAAATGATGAAGAACTACTTCGTGCAGTACTGACCAAACAAGCTGAAGGAGAGCTAAGGAATTCTGCAGACAACCGATGAACAATGAGCACAATATCATAGAGAAGAAAGTATGGAGCACAAGGATTGAATTGATACATTGGTCAGAGAGGTAATGTACTTAAATAGATCTAAAAATCTACAATTTAAGTTGCAATATGAACAGGTAATAATGTTTCAGTTTAACCATTGAAGCATCAAGTATCTTAACCGAGTAGGATTTAATAGTCTTCTATATATTGAGGTACATCCCAAGGAGTGCCAAAAAGGTTGATTCATGAAAGTAGCATTGGATATGCCCGATGCCTATTGACAGTCTAAGAGAGAGGCTGATTCAAGGATGATAGGATTAGATGCCTGATACTAAGTGACAACCTCTATGTATAAAATCCTCTAAAAAGGTCACACCTAACAGTGTGTTTGTAACCTTTAACAGGGTTGGCTCTTAATAGGGCTCACTTCAAAAGAGTGAAAATTTGGGATATCGGTCCCAGTGGTTTTTCCCTTAACAGGGTTTCCATGTTAAAATCCATGTGTTATGTGCGTATGATACATTTCTTTACTGTTTTGTATCTTACATAATTCATTCTAGATATATCAGTATACTCTGCATATTTACTCTATTTCGGTAAATAGATGACTGCTTATCGGTAAACATTAAGAAGAAGGTTTAACAGAGAAATTTGACAAGTAGTAAATTGATATAAGTTATTCAAGGCATTCATCTTGTAGGATAGAAGATAAATTGAGAAATAATTTATGGTTATAAGTTTTGAAGGGTTGATTTAAGGATTAATTTTTGAGGCCACTAATTCACCCCCCCTCTCAGTTATTACTAACAGTGTGAGTCATGCCATGTGATAATCCTCATTGTTTACCAAATGATTTAGTGATTTGGGCAAGGATGGTAGCTCGACCTCAATTGTTAATCACCCCATGAGTACCATATAGAAGTGAATATGGGTGGCACCTGTAGAGGTTCAAATGAAGGTACGATAAGCCTAGAGGATGGGATTGAGATGGAGGTTCCAACCACAACCAATTTCATTAACAACCTATTTGAGGATCTTTAGTAGGGTCTTGTTGGTTTCATTGGTTTGGCCATTATCTTGGGGATAATATGGAGTGTAAAAGAGTTATTCGATGTGGAACTAGGTACACAACTCTTTGACATGCTAGTTTTTGAATGGTGTACCATTATCAGTGATGATGGTGGAGGGTATGTCAAAACAAAAAATGAGATTATAAAGGATGAATTTGGATATTTGAACACCAATGGTGAGAGAAAGGGAATTGCTTCCACCTTCTTCATGAAGTATTTAATAATACTAATAATAAACTTGTGTCCATCAAATGAGGAGGATTGATATTACCTACAAGGTCAAGGCCCCAATAGGAGAGATTACGAGGTGATGATATGATGCAAATCTTGTGTTGGTATGTGAATTAGATTGCATGTTGTTGACATTGTTGACACCTTTTGATAAACTCACAAGCGTCATGCTCCATTTTGGTCCAATAGTATCCAACCCAAATAAATTGCTTGGCTAGGACCATGCCGCTTGTGTGGGCACCATAGGTTTTGGCATGAACCTCATGTAATGCTTGTGTAACCTCTGTAATTTCTAAACATCAAGAGAGTATGTCATGATAACCATGACAATATAAGGTATTGGCAGTTATGGTATACTAAGAGGATTTGTGTACGAGGTTCTGACATTAGGTTCAAGTGAGATGGGGGGATATGATACCATATTTTAAATAGGCATACATTTCATGGTACCAAGGGGACTGGGGTCCAACCAATACATACAATATTTCTATTTCTAGTGTATCATGAGATGGTGCATACAATTACTCAACTAAGAATTGATATTATACAACATCATGTGGAACTTCTAGAAGAGAGCCAATGGTGGACATGACATCTAATGCTTTATTCTATTGTCTAGGAACTTGTGTGAATTGAAGAATCTGGAAATGCTGCTTTAAGTTATAACCCATTTTCTTGTATAGAATTAATATATCATCTTTTGTTGGGAACTCATCTATGACCTACTTGATTATAAGCTTTGAATTCCCAAATACTTGTAACTCTATGATATTCCATTGTATTGATATCTTAAGGCCTGAGATGAAGACCTCATACTCCACTATATTATTAGTGTAGGTGAAGTGAAGTTTAAATGCTTTGGGGATATAGTCACCTTGAGGGGTGATGTATAGTATTCCTTCCCTCGATCTTTGTGATGTTAAAGAAATATTAAAATATAACTTCCACATAGGTTTATCATCTACCATGCAAAGATGTTTATCAGGTAATTAAGTGATTAATGGATATGCATCCACTAGGGGTAATTTTCTAATTGATCTACAAAACTCTGTCCATTGATTTCTCTCCTATCCAAATAGTGAATGTCAAATCACTTAATAACATAACCCATTTAGCCATGTAGCTTGTGAGGGTAGTGTGGGAAAGAAAATACTTTAGTGGATCTACTTTTTATATGAGATTCACTATATGGTTGAGCATGTAGTGCCAAATCTTTTGAGTGACAAATACCACCACAAGGCATACTTTTTCCATCAGGGAATAATTAAGTTCATAAATCACATGAAGTGTGCAAATAATATAGTAGATGGTTCATTCTTTTCTATTGTCATCCTCGTGAGCAAGTAGTGCCCCCAATGTTGTTTTAGTGGCTAATATATAGAGTATTAGAGGCTATTGGAGGCATCAATATGGATGGATTAGAAATATACTCCTTGATTTTCTCAAAGTCCTTTTTACACTTAGCATCCCATCATAAAGTAGTTTCCTTGTGAAGTATATGAGTGAAGGGCTGACACTTTTATACTAATTGCATAATGAATCTACGTACAAATTGTAGCTTTCCTTGTAGATTATGAAATTGCTTGAGGGTCTTTGGAGGAGACATTTCTATAATATCTTTGGATTTATTAGGATCTACCTCTATGCCTTGTCTTGATACTATGAATCCCAAGAGGTTTCTTGATGTAACTCTAAAGACACACTTCTTAGGGTTTAGTCATAGATGATATTTTTCTAGGTAATCAAAGATGCATTCTAGGACCTTGAAATGAACGATTATAGTTTTATATTTTCCCAAGAGATTTCCTACATAACCTTCTAGGATCTTGTGATTCATGTCATGGAAGATGATAGTCATCACTCTCTGATATGTTTCCCTTGCATTCTTAAGACCAAAAGGCATGCCATTATAGTAGAAGGTAGTTTACAGGGTTGTGAAGGTTGTCTTGTGTTGATCTTCTTTTGTAATGTGGATTTGATTTTATCTAAAGAAGTCATCCATGAGTGACAACATCTCATGTTCAGCTATGAGGTCAACCAACATATCAATGTCAGGTAATGTGAAATAATCTTTTAGACATGCTTTATTTAGGTCTGTGAAATCCGTGCATAATTTGATGTCTCTTGTAGGCTTAGAAATAGGCACTATATTATATATACACTTTGACAAGTCTATATAATATATGAATTTTTCTTTGATTAGCTTCTGTAATGCTACTTTGATTAGGATAGTCACCTTGTGATGCATTTTCCTAAGTTTCTAATTTACTGGTTTGACGTTTGGGTTAACAACAAGATGATGAATGGATAGATCGGGATCCAATCCTAGCATATGAACATAAGACCATGCAAAATTTATTGATGCCTCATTGAGAAATGCCCCAAAATCTTGATGTTATGCCTATGATAGTGATGCTGCTAGATATGTGATGTGAGGGTATTCTTCAATGCCCAAGTTGATCTCTTGAACCTCTTCAATCAAAATAGATGACCACTCTAATTGATGAGGGGAAGAGTAGCATCCTCATACTGTAACACCTTAGAGAGGTTTTCACTAGAGGATACATCCTTTATTTTTACTTTTCAGTGACCAGTTTATGGGATGCAGGATATTTACCCTTAAAATACTCAAGGAGTTTGTTATCTATTGTTGGGGTATCTTGGTATAGCCATCTAATGATGCACACTTATATCTCTTGATCATCTATGTTCCCATCTGATTGAAACATAGTGGAACCAATTTGTTTGACTAGTGGCTCCTTTTGCTTTTGTTGATGAGAAGAATGACCATTGGTTTGAGGATCAAGGGGTAATGACCCCAATATAAAAACATCTATTAGGTTATATTATCCACAGTATTTTTTGTTGATCTTGACATGTGATAATATGGAGATAAGGATGGTGTCTGGATCTATGTGGGAATTGGAAGAGATGGAAACTAAAGTGCCAATGCCAATTCCAGGACAATGAAGAGAATGGAGAAATGAGGGCTCAAGTGCATGATAATATACAAAAGTTTGGGGATCGACATGGATGGGGGCCTCAGTGCCATTGTGAGGAAAATTGATGCACTAATGAGATGTAGATTTAATGGCCTACATGGCATGAATCCATGGGTGATTGAGGAGGATTTTAAATGGGAGATTAAGATCAACAACATGACACATCGTGTGTTGTACTGTTGGGACCAATTGAATGGGAAAGGTAATAGTAACCTCACATGTACGTTCTAGGTTATCATATTATTTTATGGTGATTACCTAATTTGTGATATTAGCTTCAATGTACCCAACTTGAGTTACAAATTTTAATATACACAGATTTACAGTCGAGTCATTATCTATCATGATCACTTCACAGTGAAGCAATCAACTATGATGGTGATGCAAAGGGGGAGATTGTGATCAAGTGATACAGATGACATGTTGGATACCTTAAATGATAAGCTCCACAATGATGCTTTATGAACCATAAGGGCTTGGAATTATGTGGGATCTGTATGCAAAATAGATATCTACTATGATAAATGAAATACTACTATTAAAAAGCTAATAAATCTATCTAAATGCAACCCAATGAAGAATACAAATGATTAAATGAAGTAAAAAAAGTTTTACCTTCACTCACCCATCGTAGCTTGTTTCCATTGTCCTCCTAGCTTTGATTTCTTGGATGTTGAGCTCTCAGATTTCCAATGAAGCTCCTTGTTCAAGATGTCACCAAAGTGTGGAGATTTGAGTGAATGTATGCAAAATACAACTAATGGATGATGGAATGGTGCAAAAATGCTTGGATGCTTGAATGTGATTGCTTGAATGCTTGAATGCTTGATGGTTTGAATGCTTGATTAATTGATTGATTGAAGGCTTGAATGTTATTATGCTCACTACTAGATCACAAAGGGGAAATGAGGCTCCTTTTATAGGATTTTGGAGGACCCAAGCCTAGGTGGCACGATCCTAGGGTGGAGAATGAAAGGTGGAAGATCCTAGGGCTACTATTGACTTGGTTGAAGGGGTTGAGAGAAAGGGGGATGTAGTTAGAATGTGAGAGGAAGAATAGGGAGAATGTTCCTCCTACATCGACATAGAGGAGAAGAATGTGGAAGGGAAAGACACATGTCAAGTATCTCACAAAGACCATGGAGAGGAAGGAGGAAGGACTTTTTCCTCATGAGGACTCTTGGTACAAGTGTCCCATGAGTCATCTTGGACTCTTTGAGGTGGCTTGAGAAGCTCCTTAGTAATAGGGATTGCTTCTTGACTTAGTGTAGGGGAAGATATGTGGTCATGAGACCAAGTCTTATGAGGCCACATAGCCCTTAGGAATAGGACATGTGTGGGTGAGGATAATGATTTATTAATAATTAATAATAATTAATTATTTTAGCCAAGGTGATGTGTCAAGTGACTAGGTCTATGAGGTGGACTAGGAGGCTTAGTAATATTTAGTGACTGCATAATTAATCACTTTAATGAGATAATTTAGAAGACTTAGGATAAGAAGAATAGACTACAGTGAATGTATTAAATAAATTAAAATAATTTACTTAATAAATAGAAGAAATAAATATTAATTAAATAATAAATATTTATTTAACTCATCAAGTCAATATTAATTAAATAATAAATAAATAATTAATTAATTAGTGAAGCCATTTTTTAGTTTATACATTTTGCCCCTCTTTGAAATACTGTGCTGGTCACATTGTTTCAAAGAAAAATTGAGCTTTTTGTCCCTGCCCCAGACAATGCCGATGAAGATGAACTATGGATGCCCCCTCAAGAGATTGATTGACAAAATTGTTGTTTTATAATGTTTTTTTTTTGGAATGTTCAATCAATCTCACAAAAAGAAGCGGAAGAAAATGAGAGGGAAAACGGGGTGAAATGGAATGATATCGATGGGTAGGGTCCACACATCCAGTAAACGGGTCCACATGCTATATATAGGGTCAAAGGGTCCACTAGAGGTTCATTATGCACACTTTTCATTTGGAGATTGGAGCTTGGAGAAATAGCAGCGAAGAGCTGAGAAGATGCCATTCCCACTTTCAAATCACTACTTCGAGAGGGTCAGACGCTTCCAGAGGCCGCCGAATTCTAGAGAGCCAGTAGGTGATTCATCTTGCTTTGTTAATTTGATGTAATTTTGTATGTTTTATAGGATTTGTAGCATGTTTAGGTTGGATCCAATCATAGGCTAGGTTAGAAAATTTGATGTTTTTGGGGCGAAAAATGGATGCGTAGTTGTGGCGAATGTATGCGCAACAAATAGGCATGTTTGTGCAAATAATGCGCATACATTTAGGGTTCTTTTGCATTTGTAGGATTTGAATTTTTATGTTGTGCATTTGGTTAGGCATGTTGCACATTTGTGATATCTACACAAATGAAAGGGGGTTATGCGCATACATGATGTCATGATGCGCATTCATGAAAATGGTAGAATTTTGGCAAATGAGGAGGCCAATTAGGTCAAACATCATATCGATAGGTTGAGTTGATCTGTCAACATTGTATTTGTGATCAATTGGTGTCATGATAGGAAAAATTGTAGCATGGTTTCTAGTTAACCTTCTTGAGATTAGATAATTGATAAAATTATCTGTTGATACATGTGATAAACATGTGTTTGATTTATAGATAGGATAGATAGATAGATCAGTTTGATCGATGTCTAATAGTTTGATTTGTCAATTGTTGGTGATAAGAGGATATTACCAATGTCTTGATGTCATAGGATAGATATCCCGTGACACAGAGTCTGAGATCAGCATTGTCAGAGACCGATAGAGTGTTGATTGGGGCGGCAGGCCTATATCATGTGATTTACACACCTAAGATTCAGGTGAATCTGGGTATGTTGACTACGTTGGCAAAGAGATGGCACTCAGAGATGAGTAAATTTCATCTTTTGACCAGAGAGATGACTGTGACATTAGAGGATGTGTATCACATCCTACGAATGGCTATCACAGGAGAGTTGGTACAGTACGACCGACATGGTGGTTTGACAGAGTGTAGAGGAGTGTTTGGGGATGAGGATATCGACGAGGAAGAGATTAGCTAGGAGGATATGGTGGAGTTGTATGAGCCACTGCTGGTGGTGTTGGCTAGAGAAATTAGAGGGTATGTCTGCCTAGATCAAAGATCACATAGCTTCGCAGTTGGGTGGGGTCAGACACTTCAGAGGATGATGGACAAGGGGACCCATTTTTCTTGGGGGTGTGCTTGCTAGCGCATCTATATCATGATATTCATCAGGTTGTATATCATAGGGGAGATTCTTTATCAGTAGGTGCCACATTGCTCCATGTGTGGGCATGGAGCACATTGCCATCACATGACCAACAAAATATAGATTCTGGGGTGTGGGGCAATCATATATATTTTTGTAGGCATCGATCTAGTCTGAGCATAGGCTGGGATGATTATAGTTTTGGAGGCACACTTTTGATACTATAGATGTTGTGATCTGGAGACCCTACCTAGGGTGTGAGCCATGGGAGGACAAGTGTCAGCATGGATACTGCTTTGAGTCACGATGGTTGATAGGGAGGACTCCCTTTATTATAGAGTGACAAATGGTGAGCAGGGTCCTGCGATAGTTTGGCAAGATTCGGGGGATGCCACAGGGGGTGACAGAGTTTTCACGCACCCACTAGGAGAGACGAGACTGGGGGTCGATGGTGTCCTATGAGATTGCAAGGTAGGATTTTGCAGAGTTTCCATATAAGGCATGGTTGATGAGACAGGGGGTCGTAGACCCAGGCATGATGGTAGAGTATGAGAGATATCTTAGGGATCATCCATTCCCAAGACTCACTGACCCGACAAAGAGGCCACCATAGAGAGACCTAAGGATAGACAATGAGGCAGGCGATGATGCCAAGATAGGAGAGGCCAAGGGGGAGGTAGAGGTGATGATGATGATGAAGATGATGGAGGTGATGGTTTTGATAGAGGGAGGGGGATAGGGGGAGACCACAGGATTTGATGCTACCTCCGACCAGATAGGAGGTACATCAACCACCAACACAGAGAGCAGTAGCTACCTAGAGATAGGCACCAGTATAGGAACATGTACAGTTATAGGCACAGATACTGAGATAGATACCAACATAGATAGATCCCTTGGTATAGGTACAGGTGTTGATACAGGCAAGATAGGAGCAGGATTAGGCTGATGTGATATTGGGCCAGTGGGAATGGTACTGGGTGAAGATGGACAATAGGATATTCAGGATGAGCCTATGGTTGATGTTGGGGATGATGTATAGATTCCAGATGTAGAGGCATAGGATGTACATGCAGAGGTGGATGTCAAGAGGCAGGATCCCTACTTACACAGGGACGTCGCAGAGGAGGAGGATATATATATTGATGTGTTGCTAGTTAGACTAGCAAAGATACAGGTACAGGCTGACTGCATCACCGGTTTGGAGAGATGGGTAAAGAGGCTAGAGGGGGAGATCACAGAGGTGAGATAGGAGTGAGATACCCCCATAGAGTGGTTAGGGGAGGCAGAGACACTACTTGATGATCTTGATTCCACAAAGACATTGGGGCCTCATGCTGACAGTCTCCAAATGATGATGAGAGCTGGTAGAGAGATCACTTACTGGAGAGAGGCCTACAGATAGGTTGTTCCATGGGATCAGTGGATTGGGAGCTTTAGGGAGAGCTCATATGCAGTGCAGACAATGACACATCAGAGATAGGGGTCGATGAGTAGTGGAGGTACATTATCACACCCAATGAGACCTACATAAGGTTTTGGAGAGCCATCAACGATAGGTACTTCTATTGTAGCATGTAGACATCGCTAGATAGAGTCTAGAGGCAGTAGATATTATATTTTTACACACATTGTATTTTTTTGGGATTAATGGGAAGTAGTACTGAGAGGGGAGGGGTGAATTAGTACCTCTAAAACTTTTAACTCTTTTCACTATTCATCGTTAGTAATCATTCATTATTGTATTATCGACCATTATTGTTTTTCTTTATTATGCATGTAGTATTAATTCACAATCTTTAATTGTTTTCAACATTCATGAAAGTAATAAACACATAACACAAGATATGATATCACAGAAAACTCCTGTTAGGAAGTAAAAACTGCGGTGGGGATGGCACCCACAAAACTTCACTATCTGCAGAATGGAAGGGAGTCGGTAAAGGCTTACAATTGATCACTTCTGATGATCTACCTTGTTAGGAGTATTAAAGTGGAGGCTTATTAAGATCTACTTTGTTAAGAGCTTTAGTAACACTAATTTAAGTGTGCACTCGGTTAAGAGATTTACAATAGGACTGTTAAGTCCACCTTTCTTGAAAGGATTTCTTAAGTGTACTATACTTGTTAGAATGAGTACATATGATTGAACTAACTATATGCAATCTATAATTTCTAATTACAGATCCATTAAAGCTCTCATAATAAGAATATCACCTTAAGTGACTGATTAATACCTTTCTTTGCTTGTTGGTAGCCCGTGTTCTTGTTCTTTGAAACTAATTTGATTCTTTTTTGTCCTTCTGCATGATATCTCTTGTCTAGTTCTTAGATGATTTTCGTGGCTACTATCTTCATCAAACAACAACATGCTCACAATTGATTGAGCATCTACTTATACAAGTATTTGACCTATCTTAGAATCACACATTTACAATGTTAACTCTTGGATCCAAGATTTACAACTTGACCTTGATCTTTAGTTTGCATGTTTTAAATCAGTAAAACTAATTAAAACAATAATAAATACATTGCTTCCTCCGCACATAATGGTTTTAAAAACAAATCAAGAAGATATATATACAACTTTAGTGATTTATGTGACGTGGAAAGTTAGATCCACTTTTTGCAGGATGTAATTGACTGTCGGTTCTTGGTCATCGGGTTGAACTGAAAGTCTGTTGGCATTCCTTTGTTGAACTGATCATCAAGTTCCCTTCATTTGTCAGGTTCCTCTCTTTTCTATTTCATTGGGTTGCACTGTTGTTACTCGTCAAGTTCCTTTAACCTTTTTGTTATCGGGTAACACTAAATAGTGTTTGTTAGGATGTTTTGAACTTGGCAGTATCGGGTAACTTTGGCGTTGGGTAGTGTTGGGCCCTGTCTATTGGTGTAGTGTAAACCGATGGTGTAGATCATGTTTTTCCATGTTTAGGTTGTATCCAATCATAGGATAGGTTAGAAAATTTGATGTTTTTGGGGTGAAAAATGGATGCATAGTAGCAGCAAATGTATGCACAACAAATAGGCATGTTTGCGCAAATAATGCGCATACATTTAGGGTTCCTGCGCATTTGTAGGATTTGAATTGTTATGCTGCACATTTGGTTAGGTATGTTGCACATTTTTGATATTTGCACAAATGAAAAGGGGTTATGCACATACATGATGTCATGCTGCGCATTCATGAAAATGGTAGAATTTGGGCAAATGAGGAGGCCAATTAGGTCAAACATCATATCGATAGGCTAAGTTGATATGTCAATGTTGTATTTGTGATCAATTAGTGTCAAGATAGGCAACATTATAGCATGGTCACTACTTAACCTTCCTAAGATTAGATAATTGATAAAATTACCTGTTGATACATGTGATAAACATGTGTTTGATTGATAGATAGGATAGATAGATAGATCAATTTGATCGATGTCTAATAGTTTGATTTGTTGATTGTTGGTGATAGGAGGATATTATCAACGTCTTGATGTCGCAGGATAGATATCCTATGACATAGAGTCTGAGATCAGCACTGTCGGAGACCGACAAAGTGTTGATTGGGGCGACAGGCCTATATCATGTGATTTACATGCCTGAGATTTAGGTGAATCTAGGTATGTTGACTGCATTGGCAGAGAGATGGCACTCGAAGATGAGTATATTTTGTCTTTTAATAGGAGAGATGACTGTGACATTAGAGGATGTGTATCGCATCCTACAAATGCCTATCATAGAAGTGTTGGTGTAGTACGACCGACATGTTGGTTTGATGGAGTGCAGAGGAGTGTTTGGGGATGAGGATATCGATGAGGAAGAGATTAGCTGGGAGGATATGGTGGATTTGTATGAGCCATTGCCAGTGGTGTTGGTCAGAGCGATTAGAGGTTATGTCTGCCTAGATCAGAGATCACACAACTTTGCAGTTGGGTGGGGTCGGACACTTCAGAGGATGATGGATGAGGGGACCCATTTTGCTTGGGGGTGTGCTTGCTAGTGCATCTATATCATGATCTTCATTAGGTTGTATATCATAGGGGAGCTTCTTTATCAGTAGGTGGTACATTGCTCCATTTGTGGGCATGGGAACACATTTCCATCACATGACCGACAATGTTTAGATTCTGGGGTGTGGGGAAACCAAATATATTTCTGTATGCATTGATCCAGTCTCAGCGTAGTCTGGGACAATTAGAGTTTTGGAGGTACACTTTTGATACTATAAATGCTATGATCTAGAGACCCTACCTAGGTTGTGAGCCGTGGGAGGATGAGTGTCAGCTCAGATACTTCTTTGAGTTGTGATGGTTGATAGGGATGACTCCCTTTATTATAGAGCGATAGATGGTGAGCAGGGTTCTACAACAGTTTGGTAGGATTCAGGGGATGCTGCGGGGGGTGACGGAGTTTGCACGTACCCACCAGGAGAGATGAGACTGGTAGCCGATGGTGTCCTATGAGATTGTGAGGCAGGAGTTCGTGAAGTTTCCATATCAGGCATAGTTGATGAGACATGGGTTGTAGACCCAGGCATGATGACATAGTATGAGAGATATTTGAGGGATCATCCATTCCCGAGACTCACTGACCCGACAAAGAGGCCACCATAGAGAGACCCTGAGGATAGATGCCGAGGTAGGTGATGAGGCTGAGATAGGAGAGGCTGAGGGGGAGGTAGAGGTAATGATGATGATGAAGATGATGGAGGTGATGGTCCTAGTAGAGGGAGGGGGGATAGGGGGAGACCATAGGATTTGATGCCACCTCTGGCCAGATAGGAGGTACCTCAGCCACCGACACAGAGACCAACAACTACCTAGAGAAAGGCATAGGTATAGGCACATGCATAGTTATAGGAACAGATACCAAGATAGATACCAGCATAGATAGATCCCTTGGTATAGGTACAGTTTTTGACACAAGCAGGACAAGAGCAGGATTAGGCCGATGCGATATTGGGCCAGGTGGGAGTGGTACTAGGAAGAGATGGAAGGGATGATATTTAGGATGAGCCTATGGTTGATGTTGGGGATGATGTACATATGCCATATGTAGAGGCATAGAATGTACATGCAGAGGTGGATGTCAGGAGGTAGGATCCCTACTTATAGAGGGACGTAGCAGAGGAGGATATAGATATTGATGCATTGCTAGTCAGACTAGCAACTATATAGGTACAGGTTGAATGCGTCCCTGGTTTGGTGAGACAGGTAGAGAGGCTAGAGGGGGAGATCATGAAGGTGAGACATGAGCGAGATACTGCCATAGAGTGGTTAGGGGAGGTAGAGACACTACTTTATGAGCTTGAGTCCATAGAGACATTAGGGCCTCATGCCAACAGTCTCCGGATGATGATGAGAGCTGGTAGAGAGATCACTTACTGGAGAGAGGCCTATAAACAGGTTTTTCCATAGGATCAATGGATTGGGAGCTTTAGGGAGAGATCATATGCAATGCGGACAACAACACATCAGAGACAGGGGTCGGTGGGTAGTGGAGGTACATCATCATGCCCAGTGAGACCACCATCAGGTTTTGGAGAGCAATCAGCGACAAGTACTTCTATTGCAACATGTAGGCATCGCTGGATAGAGTTTGGAGGCAGTGGATCATAGCTGTTTACACACGTATTTTTTTGGGATTAATGGGAAGTAGTACGAAGAGGGGAGGGGTGAATCAGTACCTCTAAAAATTTTAACTCTTTTCAAAATTCATTGTTAGTAATCATTCATTACTGTATTACCGACCATTACTGTTGTTCTTTCTTATGCATGTAGTATTAATTCATAATCTTTAATTATTTTCAACATTCATAGAAACATTCATGAAAGTAATAAGCACATAACACAAGATATGATATCGCAGAAAACTCCTGTTAAGAAGTAAAAACTGCGGTGGGGATGCACCCACAAAACTTCACTATCTGCAAAATGGAAGGGAGCCGGTAAAGGCTTATAATTGATCACTTCTAATGATCTACCCTATTAGGAGTATTAAAGTGGAGACCTCTTAAGATCTACTCTGTTAAGAGCTTTAGCAACACTGATTTAAGTGTGCACTTGGTTAAGAGATTTACAATAGGACTGTTAAGTCCACCTTTCTTGAAAGGATTTCTTAAGTGTACTACACTTGTTATAATGAGTACATATGATTGAACTGACTATATGCAATCTATAATTGCTGATTATAGATCCATTAAAGCTCTCATAATAAGAATATCACCTTAAGTGACTGATTAATACCTTTCTCTGCTAGTCGGTAGTCTGTGTTCTTCTTCTTTGAAACTGATTTGATTCTTTTTTGTTGTTCTGCATGAAATCTCTTGTCTGATTCTTAGATTCTCTCTATGGCTACTATCCTCATCGAACAAAAACATGCTCACAATTGATTGAGCATCTATTTATACAAGTATTTGACCTATCTTAGAATCATGCATTTACAATTTTAACTCTTAGATCCAAGGTTTACAACTTGACCTTGATCTTTAGTTTGCATGTTTTAAATCAGTAAAACTAATTAAAACAATAATAAATACATTGCTTCCTCCACACATAATGGTTTTAAAAACAAATCAAGAAGCTATATATACAACTTTAGTGATTTATCTGACGTGGAAAGTCAGATCCACTTTTTGCGGGATGTAACTGACTATCAGTTCTTGGTCATCGGGTTGAACTAAAAGTCTATCGGTGTTCCTTTGTTGAACTAATCATTGAGTTCCCTTCATTTGTCAGGTTCCTCTCTTTGCTGTTTCGTCGGGTTGCACTGTTGTTACTCGTCGAGTTCCTTTAACCTTTTTGTTATCGGATAACACTAAATAGTGTTTGTCAGGATGCTTTGAACTTGGTAGTATTGGGTAACCTTGGCATCAGGTAGTGCTGGGCCCTATTTTTTGGTGTAGTGTAAAATGATGGTGTAGATCATGTTTTTCCTTGTGTATACTAATGGAAAAATATAATTCCTTCAATCTCTCCCTTTGACATTAGTATCAAAAACTGATATGTGCATAATACTAAAGTGTTTAATATGTACACCATGTTTATATCCTTGTCATTATATGACTCCCCCTAACTATATGCATCGGTATAGTATAAGTATATATGTACATGTATACTTGCCTCTGTACTATACATTCCTTGTTCTTTTCTCTTTCAGTTGTTTGACTATACACATCATTTCCTCTTTTCATTTCCTCCTTCTTTTATTGTGATTGTACATATCACTTCCCCCTTTATACTAACTGAACTGTACATATCATTTCCCCCTTTATTTGATACTAATGACAAAAATGTACAACTTATAAGATGCCAAAAATTGTGACAAAAATGTGTAAGTTACAATGTGTCAAGAATATGTGAATGGGTGGTCTTGATGTCTTTGAGAAATTTATCCCATTTTTCTTTTAGGAGTTCTAGTGCCATGTGCCCTAGCTCTAGCCTTGCATGCATATCATATATGCTATCGAGGACAAACATTTTTGGGGTGGCAATTAGTGTGTTTTCCTCTATCACATGTTGCAATAGTGAAAGTGTCGGTAAGAGTTGAGCTTGGAGCTCATTTACCTCATCTCTGTACTTTGTCTCTACAATCTGTATGTCTTGTCTCAATTTTCAAGCCTGTTTAAGTTGCTCATTGTGCAATTTTATTGCCTCTTCATTATTCGTGAGATTTTGTGCACTTATCTTAAGATCAAAATCTATTTGTGCTATCTTGTCGGTATACTCCTGAGTGAGTTGATCAAGTGTACACAATTTTTGTATCAAAGTAATAGCTTCTAAGATGATTGGATCAATTGTGCTCACCAATTCAGAAAGATTTACCTTTTTCAATGCCACTTCCTAGCTTATCTTTGTTGCTAGCTTGAACTCATACTTCTGTTCAAGTATTTCTTCCATGACCTTTTTAGCATCAATGTTTTGAGATTGTATTGTATCTATGAGTACCACCAATTGATCAAGAATTGAGGTTGTCTGATCAATATCTACATCTGGTACTATTTGCTAAAGTATACCTCTTCCTACTTATAGTACCTTTGCGTCATTTGTGGCTTTTCTTAATTTGTCTTGCATTGCCTTCCTCTCACAAAGTCTTGCATACTTGGTCAATTCAGTTGGATCTAATGTCCTTGGATCACAAACTGGAATTTCAATGATTTCATCCAGAGTTACTGGATTCTTATGCTTTCCCTTCTTCTTCTTTGAGACTTGTGGGGACACAGATGTATGAACTACCATTGCTAGTTCATTTTTCCTCCCCGAAGTGCTTGGTGAAGGCTTTGTTGATGATGCTTCTTGTGTTTTCTGCTCAGAGTGTACCTATTGGTTTGGTGAAGATGCCTCTCCATCAACCTTGGGTGTCTTTGCAGATTTTTATTTTGTTTTCTTCTCCAGCTCACCCTTCTTTTCTTCTTCACTCTTATATTTCTTCTTGTCCTCTTCTACTTTTTGTGTTTATTCTCTATTTTGATCAGTAGTTTTATCTTTCTGATTATTGGTTGCAGCTTGCTCTGTAGTTGTGTCCTTTGTATTATCTGTGGCATCTTTTACTTCAGCATCATCCTTGTCCTTGGGTGTGCTTGTGTCCTCTACAGTAGATCCATCATTACCCTCTAGTATATTGATTTCCTTCATTAATACAAGCATATTTCTTTGTGTACTAGCTTGGGCTTTATCTAGAGTGGTGTCCTTCTTATTGGTTTGATCCTTTTGAGTAGTGAAATCCTCATCTTTTTGTACTTGCTTTGCACAATCTAGTTCTGTTATGTCCATGAATGATGTGTCCTACCATGTCTCATCAACAACATTCATTTATTTATCCTCTGATGTCTTCAATTCTTGTTGCCTTACCTGATCCTTAAGTTTTATGAATATTACATCATCTTTCTTTTGTGGATATTTATCAGAGTCATAATTGGTGATGTCTTGAATGTCAAGATCATCTATGACTTTGTCCAAATAAAGTTTCTCCATTTCTTCAACATTTTCCAAAGAAATGTGCTGAGGACTTTCCTTGTCTTTCTCCTCCTCTCTATGAGGTGTGTCGGTGAGAAGTAGCTATTCCTCACGAATTTTTGACTCTGCTGGTAGATCTAGGAGTTGTCTCCATTTTGTTTCGATCATTGTGTCTAGCTCTATAAACTTATCTTCAAGCACTTTGTAAGCCCTTATCTTGACTACAAACTTTCCTGAGTGCTTCTTCATAATTTATTTGATTTCTTCAACCTTAGATTCAGGAGGCATAAATGCAACAAGTAACCTCTCCCTTGCTTCTCTTTTGGTTTGTAGAGAATATGACCACTATTGGGATATTCTATTACCCAGCTCTTTAGGTATTTTATTTACAAATTCAGCTGGTACATATTTAAATTTCACCATTGACCTAATTATTTCCTCTTGTATCTTATTTTGGTCCTCTCGTTGGAGTGTATCCCATTGTCTAATTTTCTTATCAGTCATTGTACCATGTGTAGCAATGGATTCAACAGCCTAATCAATAGTTAGATTTCTGAAATTATTCTTTACTACATCAGGCTCATCTTCTTTAGAGTCCTCAATGTCAGCCTTCGTTCTGACCATTCTTTTTCTCCTCTTTGTAGGTGTTGTCTTCATAGTTTGCTGCTTTGTTTGTTTTTCTAGCTTCTTCCTCTTATAGGTCCTTACTTGACCTTTCTTACGAGGTGTGGTTTTGGTATTTGCAGTTTGATTCCTTGTCCTCTTCTTCTTTGTAGGAGGTGGAGATGCATTAGATTTAGTTTCCTCAAAATTTGATTTCTGTTCATCATGCCCTTCACCGATGGTGCCTTGTTCATCAGTTTCCTTTGGTTGTTCTAGTTCCTCCTTAGTAACCAATAGAATCTTTTTGAGATTCTTAACCATCTTATCCTTTTTATTGACAATTTTCTTGATTTCTAGGCCTCCTTTTATCTTTGATTTGGCCTCTTCATAGGTTCCAAACCTTGGTTGTTTGCTGTCAATAGGCTCATTGATCAATGCATCAACTGCATCTATAGCTTGATCTATGTTTATTTCATAATCAAGTGGGGATAACCAAGCTGTCCTTGGTACAACCGGTTTGATGTGGGTGAAATCTGTGTCCACCATAAAACATATCTCATCCCTATGATTTTCAACAAGTTGTTCAGGGATACTTGTCCTTTCCATCATCTTTTCCTTGAATTCAAGGAAGTATGCAGTCATAAAAGATTCAAAATTATCTCCTAGTGACTTAATTAGTTCACTAATCTATAATGTCACTAGTTTTGTAGTGTCCCATTTCACTTTTCCTACTGAAGGAAAGTATTCTTGAAAGCAGAAAAAGATACACATGATAAGTGAGCCAAACTTACATGTGTTAATCTTTGTGGACCTGATTGTGATCATGTTTTCATCAAGTTGCTTTAGCAGGATTTCAAATAGATCCATCTATATTCCCTTTGTCACTATCTTGTAAGTTGTTCTTACTGATGTTGTAGATATGTTGTTCAACCTACTTGCTTGAAAGATCTTATAACCAATCACACATGCACCGAATGTCAGTTCCTCGTCGGTGATGGTGTTTAATTTCATTCCTCTGTTGCCCCATTCAGATTTTGTGAGCTTTTTGAGATCTGGCCTAGAGGGATGCTCGTGAGCCTTAGGCTTGTCGATTATTGGATAACCAGTGATAGCATGAAGGACATCCTTGGTGATTTGTTTGGGTTGACCTGACCACAACTTCTAGTCATGCAATCTACTAAGCACCAACCTAATCCAGTAAGTCTTAAAGTCCCTTAAGAAATATAGGGAATTAGTTATCCCTTTAACCTCTAAGTGTTTGTTCTCTTCTTTCAATTTTCCTTCTACATCACAAAGATTCTTATAAGCTTCATCCATTTCTAGATCACCTATTTTGACAATCTTGCAGTGAATAAAAGACCTAACGTCTTTTATAAGAAAAACACTAGGTGGAATCTTAGAGAACACGCTGGTTTCATCAGGTTGTGATGCAATCTCCAGGCATACCTTGTACTTGGGGTCTACATGTGTACTATTATTGATTAACCTAACCACATTCTTCTTATCACTCTTGATCTTAGCGGTTCTTGACGTGGTTTCCATCCTTTTTCAAGTTTTAGGGCTTTCTTGAAATTTAGGGCTTTATTGATAAATAATGACGAGGTGTTTTTGGTGCCCTCAATACTTAATTTGATCTATGATAATGGTGAATGATCTATTTTCTATGTGCTTGGATTGTGTTGAGGTCACTATGTCGAATGCTCTTCAATTGCTCTGTTTTTTGCTCTACTTTCTCTTCAAATTGCGGGTGCAAAATGAAGTGCTCCTGTCATCTATTTATAGACTTTTTTTCCCTAAGTCTTTGTCATAAATGCTCAATGAATCATTGGGACATAAAGATGGAGTTCATCGAGAAGTCTTTCAAAATCATCGTCGGTATTGTCACGATGCTCAGGATAGCTGTTAACAATTTTGCTTTTACCAATGGATATTGGTATTCTATCATGAAAAATTTGTCACTTTGCTTCCTTACCGACGGGTGTCAAATTATATTGGTAACTTAACCATCTTATGTGTTGACCAAAAAATTCTGGTAAGTGTACACAACTCATCCTTTATATTCACTGATGATTTTCGGTATGTGTATACCGATAGGGTTGTTTTCTCAGAATTGGAACAAGTAACATAGTATGCATCTTTATCATGCAGATTTTGACTATCTATCAATTTGTACAATGGAACTGATGCAAAATATGACTTGGTGTAGTGCAAATCCATACTTACTTGTTCAGCTCAAGTGGGGGTGGTGATGTCACTAGATCCATTGGATGAGTTGTCACCATTTGCATTGCTTGGTCCAGCTTCATCATTGCTTGAATATTTTCTCCACATTTTGTCTTTAGCCCTCCAAATATCTTCAATGGTGTTTCCATTGGGATATGTGCTTGTCTCCATCATTTTTTCTTTGTAATCTTTCTTGAGATGACCAACTTTGTGACAGTGTAAGCATGCCATTCCAGGGTTTGACCAACCTCTAGAAATTTTGGTCCATGCTCTCATGGAGTTTGTAGCAATGTGACCATATCTACCACATGCTGTACAGTTTGTCCATGTATTGTATTCCCATACATATTGATTACCAATTCTCTTTGGTTGATAGGGAGTTTCTTGACCTTTAGGCTTCCATGCTTGCCTTTTATTTTTCCAGCATTCAAGACTTGTGTGCCCATTCATCTTGCATGTAGGATGTTATTTGTCCATGTAGGTTTCCTTCTTTGGTTGATCCATCTTAGACTTACATTTATATGATTTATGTCCTTTCTTGTTATATTTATAACATAATCCTATGAATGAAGATGTAGATTTAGGAATACCTTTCATTTTTCCTTGGCATACATTTGATGTGTGTCCTTGCTTTCCATAGTGTTTGCATGTCAGCTTTCTTGGTCTTGGATTTTCATACACATTTTTTTGATTGGTGTGATTTGATAATTATCCATTTTTGGTAAAGCCTAAACCATTGTTTTTGTTGACTCTTCATTACCATTCAAGAAAATCATCCATTCTTTTATTGCTCTCTTCAACCTTTCTGATAACTTCATTATGCTGTTGCTGAATTCTAACCTCATGCTTTAGTTTTTCATTCTCTTCTCTTAGTTCACCGATAGCCTGCACTCTTTCAATGAGTTCTATATTCATTTTTTTTTCTTCTTGACTCATTATAATAATTTGATTTGTGATCTCATGGTGATTCTCAACATGTCTTTGAATTTCTAACTCCTTTTTCTGTAGCTTCTCTGTAATCTTCCTTCTGTCATCAATAACAATTGTTCTCTCTATTTTAGCTTGTCTAGTAGAAATCATCACATCAATCATTCTTACCATCTAGCTCTCTTGACCAATTTGCAACATCTTTATTTGCTCTGTCAGATGTTGACTGATCTCCTTAAGATTTGTGATGTTTTCTTCTAATGTATCTGATGTATTACTTGCATTGGATCCTGAAGATTCAAAGAAATCTGGAATCTCTTCTTCTTGATAATCTTTTTCATTACTCCGATTTTCTATACCTTTCCTCTCATCCAACAACTCTTTCATCTGGACTCTCACTTATTTATACTATTCATAGAATATCTGTATCTCAAGATTTTTATTCTCAATATTCTTATCAAGTTTGTACTTCTCCATTGTATAATTTTTTCTCTTAAGTCTTTAATATTTTCTAAGAAGAGACTTAGTTCTGATACCAATTGTTGGGATTAATGGGAAGTAGTATTGAGAGGGGATGGGTGAATCAGTACCTCTAAGACTTTTAACTCTTTTCACTATTCATCATTAGTAATCATTCATTATTGTATTACCGACCATTACTGTTGTTCTTTCTTATGCATGTAGTATTAATTCATAATCTTTAATTGTTTGCAACATTCATAGAAAAATTCATGAAAGTAATAAACACATAACACAAGATATGATATCGCAGAAAACTCTTTTTAGGAAGTAAAAACCGTGGTGGGGATGGCACCCACAAAAATTCACTATCTGCAGAATGGAAGGGAGCCGATAAAGGCTTACAATTGATCACTTATGATGATCTACCTGTGTGTGTGATTTTTGTACCTATTAAGAGAGATACACCACTTCAATAGATCATTGCATTAGTGAAAATAAGGGGTTAGCAAGCATAGCAATCACCAAAATAGATCTATTGCTTCCTATCTAGGAGGAGTATGAAAAATGACATGATAGCCCTTAGATTATGCATATTCCAGTGACATATACAACCTAAGAATGGAAGATTCAAATGAAACTATAAAGCCTAAATATAACCAAAATCATAAGAAATATGTTTAAGAAACATGCATCCTAGCTCTAGAAATGAAGATTCTAACAATACAAGATATCAAAACTATGATGCAATATAAATCTATATGAAAATGAGTAGCATAAAAATGCTTTCAAATTTTCAAAATTAGGAGCATTACAACAATCAACAAAATAAAAGACTCCAAAGTTAAGGGCAAGAGCAAGGGCTTCTAAAATTAAGGGCCATTTGAGCTCAAAATCCATCCTATTTATAGAAGAAATGGAGGAAGGAGAGAAGAATCTAGAAGGGATGCCATTAATGCGAGTGTAAGACTCATTAATGAGGAGTGTGGAAGAGAATGTGTAAGAGCCATTAATGCTTCATTTATGAAAGCATTAATGAGGTATGGGTAAGGGTTTAAGAAGCATGGGTGAGGGTTTAAGGTCAAGCTTGATAACTTTGACTTTAGGGGGAGGGTTGAATTCCTAATCACAGATTTAGGAATGTGACAAGCTTAAGGGTAGCTTAGGATTAGGATTAAGGCTTAAGGAAGGTGATTAAGGAGATATAGATGGGAGGAGAGAGAATGAGTGGAGGGGGATTAGCTAATTAGGGTTAATTAGCTAACTAAGAAGAATTAACATGTGAGAAGGGGTTGGGATGAGTTTGAACTCATGGTTTGGCATTTTGAGATTGGTTAGGTTTGAGGGAATATTAATGAAATAAATTGTTGTAATAACATATTCACTCAGTAATAGGGATTTAATTAATCATTTAAGCTTTTGATTTCTTTGTAATAATTAATTAGGACTATAGCCAAATTGAATAAATTAGGCTAGGGGATTGATTTTGCAAGTGATGAGGTATAATTAGGATTTCATTAATTCCTTTTAAATTAATTACCTTAGCCAGGTTATTGATTTGAATTAAAATTGATTGGTTTGGCTAAAGTGATTAATGTAAATTAGTGATTAGATCACTTAGGAGATTAAATCTGATTTGAATGAATTATGCCAGTCAATTGAAGAGTTGTTTGGGCATAATTGGGGGTATGATCACACTCTGGGAAAAATAGGGTCGATGGTCAGAGCAGACCAAATCTAGGTGGTTACACTACCCTGTTAGGAGTATTAAAGTAGAGACCTGTTAAGAGCTTTAGCAACACTAATTTAAGTGTGCACTCGGTTAATGGATTTACAATAGGAGTGTTAAGTCCACCTTTCTTGAAAGGATTTCTTAAGTGTACTACATTTGTTAGAATGAGTACATATGATTGACCTGACTATATGCAATCTACAATTTTTGATTACAGATCCATTAAATCTCTCATAATAAGAATATCACCTTAAGTGACTGATTAATACCTTTCTCTTCTTGTCGGTAGCCCGTGTTCTTGTTGTTTG
Source organism: Thuja plicata (assembly GCA_018584345.1). Classification (NCBI taxonomy): domain Eukaryota; kingdom Viridiplantae; phylum Streptophyta; class Pinopsida; order Cupressales; family Cupressaceae; genus Thuja; species Thuja plicata. Next base: position 1,856,635 of record MU227039.1, read on the forward strand.
AAACTGATTTGATTCTTTTTTATCCTTCTGCATGAAATATCTTATCTAGTTCTTAGATGCTCTCTGTGGCTACTATCTTCATCGAACAACAACATGCTCACAATAGATTGAGCATCTATTTATACAAGTATTTGACCTATCTTAGAATCACACATTTACAATGTTAACTCCTAGATCCAAGGTTTACAACTTGACCTTGATCTTTAGTTTGCATGTTTTAAATCAGTAAAACTAATTAAAATAATAATAAATACATTCCTTCCTCCACACATAATGGTTTTATAAACAAATCAAGAAGCTATATATACAACTTCAATGATTTATCTGACGTGGAAAATCATATCCAATTTTTGTGGGATGTAACTGACTGTCGGTTCTTGGTCGTCGGGTAGAACTGAAAGTCTATCGGTGTTCCTTTGTTGAGCTGATCGTCGGGTTCCTTTCATTTGTCGGGTTCTTCTCTTTTCTGTTCTGTCGGGTTGCACTGTTGTTACTCATCGAGTTCCTTTAACCTTTTTGTTATCAGGTAACACTAAATAGTGTTTGTCGGGATGCTTTGAACTTGGTAGTATCGTGTAACCTTGGCGTTAGGTAGTGCTGTGCCCTGTCTGTTAGTGTAGTGTAAATCAATGGTGTAAATAATGTTTTTCCTTGTGTATACTAATGGAAAAATATAATGCCTTTAGTATTTATGGCTTCATTATATCATTATTATATTATTATGATAGACTTGATGGACACTTATGGACACATGGTTTATTTTATGAGATATCATTGGACATTGTGGACATGTTATTTTTGTATTATGGACTCTTTATGATGGACTTTCTATATGATGCAGTTCTATTATGATTACTCTATGATGCATTTCTTATGATGACATATATATATGTGGATACTGACATATGCAGGATGTGATGAATGACTTTGATTATGAATTTTTCTTTATGACTAGTAATGTAACAAATCTATCTCTATATGGATGCATAATGGTTATGATTTGATTACGTAATGACTAATGGTATATGAGTGAAATGTGATGATAATGAACTTAATAAAAAAACAAAATGAAATGTATAATGATGATAGTAATATAATGACCTATGATGTTATGAAATGAGAACTTATGATAAAATGAAATGATGATTATGATAAAATGAAATGATGTAGACTATGCAATGCAAAACTTAAATGGTTCATACAAATGAACAATCCGAAGAAAGAAAAACTAAAGACATCTACATAATGAACCATGATAAATGCTATGTTATTGTTATCCATAATGTCCTCAATTTTAAATAGCTATGTGTCCGACACGAGAAGAATAGACACAGAGAAAAGGTGAGCTAAGAAAGAGATCCTACAAAACCCTACAAAAGGAGCTTTTATGATCTATTAAATGCAATGCAAAATGAGTATCTCCACAACTTCAAAAACATCTTAAAACTTCATAAATATTGGAATTTAATATTTATCATTGAGCTTGTTATGTTGCAATAAGTTGCAGGCATCATGGTATAAATGAACTAGAATGACCTGAGCACTTCTTGCATGGAGTTTAATGTAGCAAAATTGACAAGCATCTAGGTATAATTGAACCGAGATGACCTGAGTTTCGTTTGCATAACAGATAAGGAATATCCCCCTCCTCCATAGGGGAACAAATATTTTGAGTTGAGGTATGTGTGGCATATTGTCATCAATAGTATGCATAACAACATGATTTGTATGTTGTCAATACTTATTCAATGGATGAAGGCACTTATGCACAGACACCCCAATTATTTGTTCCTTCGACTTCATTGAAAAATATCCCACAAACAACAATCAAAGAAAATATCATGTCCCATCCCGGCTATTCTAATCAATGACATATTTGGAGTGTTGAACTCATGTCAAAGATATCTCGGAATAGCATAGGAACATGATAACCATGAAATCCATATATGAATGCACAATCTCTATAATAAATCATTCTAACATGCTTGCCATGAATATACATTTCTTTTCCAAAAGATAGTGTTAGGTTTGTGATTAGTTTGGTCAATTTGATGTTGTTGCAAATGTATAGATAATCGGTCACATTTCAAAAGATAGGTCATATTTTATGAATCATGTTTTAGAATAGCATTGTATAAGAACAATTGGTTGTGTTTTCTTGTTTGGTGAAAAGTACTCCATTCTGTCCTCTAAGAGTCGTGACTATCATAGATCCACTTCCCAAACTAGGTCGAGGACATCCCATAGCTAGGTGATGGACTGACTTATTATGGGTGAAGAAAGACACACTGTACTAGGGTGAAGACCAAGATAGTAGACCAAGCTATGATGGGGTTTTATTAGGGATTTATACAATGGATAGGAATCATGGATCGACCATTTTATTATGATATGTACAAGGCGAAGGGTGACCAAAATAGCCACTTTATTATGGATATATATATATATATAATGGGGGGATGATGCGGTAGAAGAATCCTAATAGAGGGAGGAGCTAACTTGTCACAAATGGTGCTTGTTTCCAGGTTTTCACCACATGCTTTTATTGCAATTTTCTTGTGATTTTGTTTTTGATTTTTTCATTTTTTTGTCCTTGCATTGGGATTTAATGCATAATACTTCTTGAGGTGCATGTTATTAAGAGGCTCATCCAAGAGATCTCTCTCAAATGTAGACAACTAATAGGCCCCAGAACCATAAACTGCTATAACCATAAAAGGACCTAACCATTTAGGTTCAAACTTGCCTTTCTTCTCACGATGTTGCTGATTTTTGGGATTCTCACGAAGGACGAGATCACCCACCTGAAATTCTCTGGGTTTCACTTTACTGTTGTACTGATGAGAAATCCTTTGCTGATAGACTTTCAAGTGATCAAAGGATCTGTGATGGAATTCATCCAACAATTCCAATTTAGTTAGCCATGCAACTCTATATTATTCATCTGGAATCAAATCTTTCAAGGACACACGAAGAGAAGGTAAATTGAACTCGACGGGTAGAACAACTTTAGACCCATAGAAAAGGGAATACAATGTGGCTCTAGTGGGAGTACAGATGGAAGTGTGATAGGCCTATAGGGTAGGATTCAATTGGACATGCTAGTCACGGCTAGCGTCATTGACAGTCTTTTGAAGGATTTTGACAATGGTTTTATTAGATGCCTCAGCTTGACCATTACCCTGGGGGTAATAAATGGTGGAATAATGGTGGGTGATGTGGAATTCAGCACATATTTGATCTATATCTTGATTTTGGAATTGCTTCCCATGATCAGTAATAAGGTGCATAGGGATACCATATCGGCAAACGATATAGTTAAGGATAAACATCAAAACCTATTTGCCGATGGCAGTGATCAATGGAATAGATTCAATCCATTTGGTAAAATATTCTATTGCGGTTATAATGAACTTATGGCTATTGGAAGATGGAGGGTGAATTGCACCCATGAGGTTGAGTCCCCACTGACTGAATGGAAATGTTGTCATAAAAGGATTAAGTTGATGTGCCGGTGCATGAATAAAATTCCCATGTATCTGACATTTCTTGCATTTCCTAGAAAAATGAAAGGAATTTGTTTCCATAGTAGGCTAGTAGTAACCCATATGTATGAGCTTCTTAGCCAAAGAAGGACCACTCGAATGTGTTCCACAAATACCCTCATGTATGTCTTGTAAGGAAATTTGAGCTTCATCATGTTCAAGACATCATAAGAGATTACCGTCAAGACCTCACCAATACAGGATGTTAGATATTAGGAGATAGCAGGAGGTTTGGCGTAAAAAGGTTCATTTTTGGTTTCTGGATAGGTCAGGTGGAATGATATTGTCTTATAGGTAGGAATATATCTTTCCATAGGTAGGGGAATCTTGTCTAATAATATGACATGATACTTGTACCAGGATCATCATACGCAGGATAAGCCAATGATTCCACTAAGAACTCAAAATGGGCTTTGGTATCTTCCGCATCAAATAGAGAAGCAATTGTTGCCATAGCATCTGCAGCCTTATTTTCATGTCTTGGAATTTTCTCAAAGGTAATGATTGAAAAATATTTCTTAAAGTCATCTACCATATGCTTATATGGTAACAACTTGTCATCCTTTGTATGGTATTCATTGTTAACTTGATTGATAATCAAATGGGAGTCTCCATAGACATTCAATTTAGTGACTTACCATTGCAGAGCCATCTTCAATCCAATCATCAAAGCTTCATAATCATCTACATTATATGTACAAGGAAAGAGTAACTTGTAAGACTTTGGTATTGTATATGCTTGTGGTGTACCAAATAACACTCCAGCTCCCGAACCATGCTGAGTATATGATCCATCAAAATACAACTTCCATGTTTGTGTAGATAGTGTCAAGATATGTGCATTTGGAAATTCTATATGTATAGGTTGATCAACTATTAGTGGTGCCTCGACTAATTGATCGGCAATTACTTTCCCTTTAATAGCCTTCCTATCCACATACTCAATTTCAAATTCACTAAGAAACATAACCCACTTAGCCAATCTTCCTGTCAATGCTGTCTTACTCAAAAGGTACTTCGAAGGATCAATATTTGAAACAAGCTTGATTGAATGTGACAACATGTAATGCCACCACTTTTGTGAAGCAAAGACCACTACTAGACATGCCCACTCAATCAGTGAATAATTGAGCTCATATCCCACAAGGGTGTGACTAATGTAATATATAGCCTTCTCTTTTTCTTCTTGATCTTGTTGGGCCAAAAGAGCACTGAGCGAGACTTTTTTAGCTAAAATATAGAGCAAGAGTGGCTTGCCTAGAATCAGTGACATAAGAGTAGGAGGAGTTGCTAAATATTTCTTGATCTTAATGAAGGCTTCTTCACTCTTATCATCCCACTTGAATAAGATGTTTTTATGTAACAGATGTTGAAAAGGATGAATTCTATCTGCTAGTTGAGAGATAAACCTTCTAATTGATTGGAGGTGTCCTTGCAAAGATCTTAATTGACTGATATTCATAGGTGAAGCCATCTCCATGATCACCTTAAATTTTTATTAATCAACTTCTATGCCCTTAGTTGAGACAATATACCCTAACAGTTTTCCCGATGTTACTCCAAATGCACATTTCTTTGGATTGAGTCTAATCTGGTACTTTTCCATTCAGGTGAATATTATATCCAACACTCTTAAATGACCATCTCTATTCTTGGATTTTGCTAGGATATCATCAACATAATCCTCCATTATGGTATGCATCATGTCATGAAAGATTGTGGTCATAGCTCTCTAATAAGTTGCACTAGCATTTTAAAGCGCAAAAGGCATCACATTCCAGCAGTATGTGCCCCAAGGACATGTAAAAGTAGTCTTTTCCCGATCTTCTAGTGCAATCTTGATCTGGTTATATCTGGAAAACCTCTCCATTAGGGATAACATCTCATGCCTAGCCATCAAATCAATTATAATATCAATGTTGGGTAGTGGAAAGTCATCTTTAGGACAAGCCTTATTGAGATCTCAAAAATCTATACAAATCTGGATAGACTTGTCTGGCTTGAATACTGGTACAATATTGGAAATCCATTCAGCATAATCAATGGCTTGAATGAATCCAACATCCAGTAATTTATTCAGTTCTGCTTTGACCATAAGTGCAATATGGGGATGCATTTTTTTGAGTTTTTTCTTTACTGGCTTGATTCTTGGTGTAATAGACAAATGATGCATAGTAAGATTAGGATTGAGCCCAGTCATATTGGCATAAGACCAGGAAAAGTTGACTTGTCTCTCTTTGAAAAATTGTGAAAAGGCTTCTTTTTCTGATTCTGTTAAGGATGCTGCTATCTTCAGAATATGTGGGGACTCCTCCGTTCCAATGTTGAGAGGCAATGTTGGTTCAATAAGTATTGCCAATTGATCTCAATACATATAATTGGGGAGAGTGTCAATCCTTCCATCTTCAGGCACCTCAGAGAGGTTTTCACCCTCAAATACATCTTTTATTTTTACTTTTAAAGGATCTAACACCGCCACTGAGTGGTTTTCACCATTAGATCTATTGATTATTTTCACATTTTTACGACTGAAAGGATTGGAAACCTCTCCAAAATAAGCCATGTCATTGATTTCTATTGCAAATCTTGATTTATGATCCCCTGGTGGTAGATGATCTCTGATTCCTAGATAGTCGATAATTGTGTCAACATTATGGAAAACATCAAGTTCTGGATTATTGGGAGAATCCCAAGCGATAAGCTCGGGGTGGATAAGGGGTATTGGATCATTTGGTTCAATTTCAAAGGATGAGATGGTATTGATGGAAAAGTTTTCAAAGTTTATGATTGTATTGGCAAGGTCTATTTGTTGAAATTGTTGAAACGCAATGCAACCAAGATCACCTGCATGCAAAGCTGCTACGAGAATGAAGAAGACAGAAAGAGAGAAAGAGCTAAGGCGGCCGATAGGCCAGAGACTGCAAATGCATGTTGACAGAAATGATTTCTATATTATCAAAAATGAAATGATTTACAACTCCTTAAGAAATATAAAGAAGACAATCCTTATAAAGGATGTCGAAACCCTAAACGGGCAACTGCTAGGAAATAGAAACTTTCCTAAGTCTAAAAGGAAACTGCCTAAGTGAAACTTAAGCACTAAAGAGTAATTGCTAAAT
>MU227039.1:1865306-1896036 GCA_018584345.1 Thuja plicata
GACAATCCTTATAAAGGATGTCGAAACCCTAAACGGGCAACTGCTAGGAAATAGAAACTTTCCTAAGTCTAAAAGGAAACTGCCTAAGTGAAACTTAAGCACTAAAGAGTAATTGCTAAATTACTCTAACACTATTTCCATACTCTCTTCTGAATCACCTATCTCAAGATAACTCTCACTCTCCTCACAATAGTCAAGAGTAATATCATGTGAATCTAATCCTAGTGGTTCCATCCTTGAACTCTCCCACTCATGATAATCGTTACTATAGGTATGGAAAACATCAACCCCTATCTCTTCAATATAGTTAGATAATGAATCCCATTCATAAGCATTAGAATCATCATCATCATCATCATTATCATTTCTAAGTCTTTTAATGATTTCTATTGCTAGCTTTTTCTTTTCTAAATCTACATACATGCCATGTTTTCAGAACTGTAATACAGGAGCTTTAGAATTCTTGTAAAAAGGTGTAATCTTTTCTTTACCTTTAGATTCTTTTGGTGCTTCTCCTTTGTATCCTAATCTGGTGGTGTCTCTTTGATAATTTGGATTTTTCAGAATTGGTTTATTAACACCCTCTCTTTGCAACCCTATGGGTCCACTACCTTGATACCCCATCTTTTGCAATAAAGTATATCCCTTACCATATACATTGAGTGATATAGGCTCATGTTTCTCATCTTCTTGATCTTTATGGTGTTTTAGAAAATGATTAGCATTACGCTCAGCTGCCTCTTTTGATATAGTGCCCCCACTTGTAAATGTGCCATAAACAAGCGTAGAAGGAGCTTTTGATTATTGTTTGGTAATCAAAGATTTTCCATATGATTTAGGAGCTAAGGGTAACTCTGTGATACACAAATTTTGCCCCAAAGTGTATTCTCCCATACTTTATTCTTTTATGTCTATTTTGATCCCTTTGGATTTAGAGGTTGATGCCTCATTACTGGGATCAATGGGTGTTGGTATAGAAGATCCAATATGATTATAGGGTACCAAGGATTCAGGTGTTGTCTTCACAGTGTTGCAATACTAAAAAGGATTCAGATCTCCTTTGATAGTTATTTCTTGACCATTTTTTGGAAACTTCAGACATTGATGATAAGTTTATGGCACAACTTGCATAGAATGAATCCAAGGTCTCCCCAAAAGAATGTTATATGCTAAATCCATATCAAGGACTTGACAAAGTACACCTTTGACTACAAGATCAAATCTAATAGGAAGAACAATAGATCCCTTGGATGACCTCTATTCCTCGTCATAAGCTTTAATTGTGATTTTCTTCTTTGGATCTACAACATTTTTAGAAAATCCTAATGCAAGGACTAATTTTAAAGTGCATATATTCAAGCTAGATCCTCCATCTATTAGTACTCATTTGATTTTATGATTTTGTATAAGGCCTTCTATATGGAGTGGAGCATTATGTGGTTGATTAATGGCTAGATCATCATTCTCAGTGAAGGATGGGTAATGTGGAGTTGTCAAATGTCCCACCATAGCTTGGAATTGGTCTTGATCTGGATTTGTAGGAACATTGGTTTCGAGGAGAGCTTTCTCAAGAATATCCTTATGAGAAGGTGACAAACACAAAAGCTCTAGTATAGATATTTGGGCTTGTTTTTTCTTAAATTGATCTAAAAGATTGTATTGATTGGAAACATTTGGCATGGACTTTGGAACATAAGAAGACTTGTGCTGAGAGGTGCTAGGATTGGATGAGACACCTTAGATTGGGCTCAAGTAGTAACATTAGCTGGTTGACTCTTTTCTTTGATAGAAATCACATTGACATAGTATTGGGAAGGATGGCATTCAGAAATGTGATTTATATAGTTATAAGTCGTGGTATTGTAGTTGGCTTGGTTATCACCCTTAACATTGGAAGAAATTCCTTTCTCATGTTCAGGAAGTGGATCTTTAAAAACCGTATGTGACTTATTTGAGGTATGTCCATCAACACCAATTTCTCCACTTTCAATCAAATCTTGTATCGCATGTTTGAGTCTTTGACAATCATTGGTTTTATGACCTTTCCCTCTATGAAATTTACAATAATTGTTATCATTCCACCAAGAAGGCTTCACCCTAGGTTCAAAATCTCTATTTTTAGGAAGTGCAATGAGTTTCTTTGTGATCAACTTCCTTAATGTAGATTCAAGAGATTCACCCAAAGGAGTAAAAGTTCTTCTACGTGCCATAAAGGGTAATCTTGAGAATTGTTGCTGGTATTCTAATTTGCACTTTGATTGCTATGAGTAGGCTGAGTAGCATTGGATTTTCTTGTGAGATTCAAGATAGGTTGTGTTGGTTTAATATGTCGATTGTCCTCAATCCCATCATTGAAAATGTTCTTATTCTTGTTCCAAAATTTGGATTTGTCATTATTGTTGTTGTTGGAATTTGAATTTGAGGATCCAACATTGTCCTTGGAGTATATCTTAATCTCACCCTTTCTAACCATAGCTTCTTCAATTTTGACTCCATTTTCAATGAGCTTGTTAAAGTTTGGGGGACATTACAATTGTAACCTATAGCTCATTTCTTGTGTAAGGTTATGCTATCATGCCCAAAACTAGGGAAAAACACACACACAATTTTTTTTTCTTAAAACACCTAAGTACGTACAACTAACAATGGTTGAGTTGGAAAGGTAATAGCATGGTAGAGTTAATCTTCGAGTTACAAGGTATATACACAAATTGAATTAGGGTCATGCCACAAACAGATGCAGAGTTGGAGCATCGACTTGTTCCATGGGCTATATGAACGCTAAACTCAGGTTGATCTAACTCTGATTCCAGGTTTAACTACGTTTAAAAACATGATGGTAGTTAGTTGTTATGAACATATGTTGAATTAGGTTTACCTAATGCTTACTTAACTCTTAACTTAGATTACAACTTAATCCATTCAAATCTAGTTTTAGTTTTCTTTCAACATTAACTTCTAGTTCAAAACCTAGTCTAATTAATATTCCACTCCCTTTTTAAACAAACATACACGAAACATTTATCATTTGAGATGATTATAATTTTAATTACAATTTCACTATACCAAACAAATATTAATTAAAATCTAATAGCCGAAATCAAATCTGATTTCCTAACCTACCAATACCATTGCTAATGAAATTATTCCCCTTTTATGAAAACAAATGCAATCCTAATTCACCAATCCCCTAACAAAACAACTTTAAATTAACCTTTAATAAGACAATTAAATTATCCTCTAATAGAAAATTTAAATTAACTTCTAACTAAAATTTAACATAACCCCCTACCCCTTGAACAAAAGAGTAACATATTCCTTTTTATCATAATAAAATTCAAATTAACATTAACTATACATTTGAATTTGGTTGAGTAAATCTACATCTCTAATAGGCTAATCAAAACTTTAGGCCAAAATCCCTATTAAATTAATTCACAAATTTCACAATTTTAAAATAACCTAAACAACCAATATTAAGGATCCATTTAGAATGATCAATTATTATTTTAATAAGTTGATCCAATACAAATTAAATTTGATCATGTTAACAAGTCCATTCATCTTTCATAACTCTAAAGTTATTAATCTACTAATTAAGGCTACATCATTGAATCAATTTATATATGAATAAAATACTACACAACTAAGAATAAAAAAACAATAAAGAAATAGATTTTATAAACTAACTTAACTATCTACTAACTACTTATTAATCTAATCTAACTATCTAAAAATCTACTAACCTAACTACCTACTAACTCCCTATCCCATCACAAGGGACAAATCAGCAAGGGGGGGTTGAATTCCTAAGGAGGAGTGCAGGCCAAAAAGACTTGGTTTGGGGGCCCACCACCTAACTTACCCCATCCCTATGCAAGGAATTCACATGGCAAAGACAAGACAACAAGGAAGGTGGCACGATTTTTGAGCAGGGAAGATGATAAGTTACTAGGGCCCACTAACATATCTCCATCCTTCCCAAGGAAGGGAGAGAGAGTTGACTTGGGAAAAAAGGCATGTAAGAACTTAAAGGATGCTGACAGCAAGGCAGGTGGGCGCATGGACCAAGTAGTGCACCCCTAACATATTGATTTATTTTTCAAACTTTACACAGTCCTACGCCCAAGCAAAGAGGTAAAGAGGTGATGAGTATGGTAAGGTGGGGCCCATGGGAATGGGTAAAAGTGCAAGGTGAGATTAATTAGAATTTAGGATTTAATTTCAAGATTATGCTAGAGGGATTAGGAGACTAAATTAATTAGAGAGAGCACATTGGGAAAGGAATATTCTTTGTGGTAAGGAGAATATTTTCTTTCCCGTACAAATTCCAGAGAGCATTTTTGCTCTAAATCTGGAAAGTGTCATGGGCCTAATTTGTTCTAAGCCCTTCCATGTTGATTTTCTTGGTTCAATTTTTGTAATAGATCATTATAAGAATTTGGTTTGATATATTTGAGCAATATAATAAGAGGACTTATTAGTTAATTTTTACATAGTCATACTATCTAGTTTGATTTGTCATTATTTCAATGTTATTTCTTCTTCTCAAAAATTGAGACTGGAATGGAGATTTTAAGATTCACAAATCCTAAAGGTTTTTATGATATGAAACTATTATATTGTATTTCTCTTTCAATATTGGGTATCCCTCTAACATGAATGGTTAACTTCCTTTTTTTTTGAAATAGAATGCAATATGCATGAACTAAAGAATCCTTCATTAACATCATGGTAATCTTACAAAATACAATTACACATCTTCAAGATGGTAAATCTATACAATAAATGGATGGTATGCAACATTTCTTCCTCTAATGAATCATTACATAAAGAATGAGATCTCTTCACATCTAGCTTGAAAAAGCTTCCAAAATGAACATTTCAACAATCAACAAGAATGAATTCAATACAAAGAGGGTAACTATGCAACATTGAAGTTATTTATACACAACTACACTCCAAATAGACATTTCTTCCAAGCTTCTGTCACGATCATCTTGACTTCAAACCTAAAAATTTCATGAGGAGAACCATGGGAAGATCACCTCCCAACCAAGGCCTCAAGGAGACCACCCCTGAGCTTGGAGAACCAAGGCTAAACAAGATATCACACCCAAATTCTCACAAACATCTTATATTCACAAAACAACAATAAACTCCCAACCAAGGCTTCACAAATGAGTTTTCCAAACCCATTGAAGTAGGGTGAAGGTGGGATTTTCCAAGGAGGAGAATGCCATTTGCATTTTCAAATTCCTCAATAAGAGTTTTTCCATGCCTTTCCAAGGCTTCATTTACATTCCTTCCATATACACATTTGGTCATTTCTATACAAAAACAATATTTACAACATGGCTTCATAGAGCCCATACTCCATGAAATTATCCCTCTTCTCCAAGAGAAGAGACTCTCACTACAATGGAGAGCCCAACTAACCCCTTCACCCAAGGCCACTTCTTCCCTTCCCAAAGGGTGAGTCATGCCTTAACTTCCATGAACAACACTCCCAATCTAAAAGAACAAGAATTGATACAAAATCCAAATGCATTCCCAACCCAACACATGACAACAAAATCCACATACAACAACACTATACAAGATTACATACATGAACACCATACAATATTTCAAATTCATAAAATAATAACATACAAATCTACTTGAAACAAAACAAGAACTTCATGGCAATGGAGACCAACCTTCCAAATGTGTTATGGAAAAATGAAACTTGAGAAGAGCCCAAATCCTTATCCTTCCTCTATCCAAACCCTAATTGTCTCTAAAATTAGAGAGTGGGTGAACACCCACTAAGTCTCCCCAAACCCTCTAAAAAGACCCCCAAAAGTGTACTCAAGACCTAGCAATAATGAGACATGACATCTATCCTTTTGTCTTACCTCTTGTCTCCCCTCTTAATTGTGAGTTTAGTAAGGAGTGTGGGACAAGTTAGATGCATGTGGCCATCTCCATTTTTGACACTTTTGAAAAGCAGGCATTTTAGAAGGTCATAATGGTGACCTAAGTTTCTCCCATAGGTAAAAAATAGCCCTAACCCAAGGTACCCCCTTAGGGTTAACTAATTTTGGCCAAAAATACACTCTAGGGTCACTTTTGACCCTTCCAAAGTACCCCTAAAGTTCAAATCCGAGTTCTAACTTGATGTGATCCCTACAAGACATTTATATGCAAGTGGGATTAATATAACATCCTATAAGGTTTGGTGATTCTTTCCCAAGCTCTAATTTGACATGTCACCATCCAAATGGACAATACAAGTGTCAAGTGACACTTAAAAAAAATACACATCACATTCACAATGACATGTCCAAACAACAACATAAATTTTAAACTATTAACACACATTCATATTAAGTTTACAACAAAGATCACATTACAACAAGGTTTCAACCCCTTATTGGATTAAACCTTGGCTTACTCAATTCACATGTGTTTATCCCTGATTCTCTGAATAATTCCATGGTTCTCTTTCCTGTACACTAAACTCGAGCATCAGTAGTCCAAGATAATAAAATCACATGTAATATACATTTTCAATTCATAATTAGCAACATTAATCAATAAGCAGAATTAAATTCTTAATTGCAATTTTCATACAGAAATGTTTAAAACATAATAATTCCATAATAATCATGACATAACATCCATGAAATAATCAAATCCAATCATGATTCGATCCTCTCATTAATTCACTTATCTAAACATATATAATCAAAATCAACCACCTGTTCTAGGTCTAATCCATATCAAAATGTAATCCACACAATATAATCATCATCATAACATAATATCTCGAGTCTCTGTTAGGATAATCAAAAAGTGTATCAATGTATCAAAACATAAAGTATCAAAGTGTGATCGAGCAGTAAAGCTATGATGGGTCAGGGTGAGGCCTCACATATGCACAAAGATATCCATTTTTTCTTGTTCAAGAATTGTTCGTGGATATTTGGCAAACAGTTGATGCCATCTCTGAAAAAAAGAAAGGAAGGGTTCTCCATTCTTTTGTTGTGCATTTCAAAGATCAAGCATAGTGACTTCATGTTTGATATTATAGGAATAGTGAGTCACAAACTTGTCAATAAGCTCATTGAAGGACTTGATACCTGGGGGTAGTTTGGAGAACCATTCCATAGCTTGTCCTCCTAAACTTTGTGGAAATAGTCGCATAAGATATGTGTCATTGTGGGTGACTTCAATACAAGCAACACAAAAATCACGGATGTGGTCTTGTGGATCCGAATTCCCTTTATATTTATAAAATTTTGGTACCTAAAAATGAGGAGGGAATGGAATCATAGCCAATTGCTTATCAAAAGGATAGGGACATATATCATCCAAGGAATATTTATTGGTTGATGACCCATTTTGTATGTCACAAATTTGTTGTTGAAGTGTTTGGATTTGTTGTAGGACAGGATCCAAAGGTGGTGGAGGTCCTTGGGTGTTTTGGGAAGAACTATTTTTCTTGTCTTCCTTTTCTCCATGAGCATGTGTCTCTTGAGAACTACCAAGATTTTCTTGAGCATTTGTGATAGGTGGTTCTGTAAGAGTAGAGATATAAAAATCATTGGGTAGTTTTGCTCCTTGTTGAGCAAGCATAAGGAAATACATATCTTAATCCATGTCTAAAATTATTTCCATGACATTGTAGAATCTAGCATCTTGCATGGAATCTCTTAACTCTTGATCTGTGGGTTCATGATCGGATGTAAAAATTGAAGTTTTCTTAGACTAAGGGTTTTCCTCATTGGTATTTCCTCCTTCCATCTTGTCTACAAATTCTGGATTAATAGTTTGTTTGAGTTTCTGAGATCGAGTTTGAACCATAAAAGGTGGAAGATGAGATAGATGAAGATGTGATGATAGAAAAGATGGGAGAAATAGATTCAAAAGTGTTGATGTAGATAGGATAAATTGATAATATAAGTCAATAGGAGGTATGGATCTCACTATGATATGACAAAGGAAAACCAAGAGATAGAGACCTAGGTAAGTTTTGATTAAGGATGATAGATCCTGATATGATAAAAACTTACAAAAGTCAAAATTTGATAATCAGGGTAATGTTTCAACACTTAAATGTATATTTTGAAGTTTGAGGAATGATTTGGTAAATTTTGGATGAAAGAAAGATAACAAAGAATGATAAAGATGGTCAAACTGAAGATCAAAGGTCTGATGTGCTTCCAGAATTGTATTGAGGACAAAAATGGGTATCTGAAAAATTACTTTTAAAACTTTGAGGGTCCGTCCAAAGGCTCTCTATTATGTATGCATAGGAAAAAATGTGCAACAGAAAGTGATAAATGCGCAAGTTCTGATTTTTTTGGTTTTTTGCTTGTTTTTATGGATGTTTTTTTGGAAATTTTGTGATTTTCAGTTGGTTTTGGCAAAATGAAAATGCATAAACACAAAAATGCAAGATAGAAATGATATAATCTAAATTAATCTAGTATGTATGCACAAACACACTTACAATTCCTAAGGATGGCAAGGACAGTATCTGCTGAATCCCCACTTGAATAATAAAATCTAGCCATGAAAATTCAAAGTGGACAACCTAGGAACTTGGAGGCACGGCTCCTCCTTACAGTGCACTCACTTCTTTGACACACCAAGTTCCAAATTCAATGGGTTACTACTTCCCAAAGAACTACTATCACTACTATGAACCGTGAGTATTGTTGGGTGTCTTCACAGGTTGGGCTACCTGTTGAACCAACAAATAGAAGGTTTTTGGCTACTAAACAAAATATTTTAGTAAGGACATCCGTTAAGGTGGTTTTGATCAATTCATTTTCCCAATTAAGGGGGCTCTCCCAATCCTTTCAAAGTAATATTTTCACCTTAACAATGTACGGACTTTAACGCACCACGTGGTTACTAGAGGAGATTTTGGTTGCCACAACAAATTCACACCTGTCCACTGTGAGATTAATCATAATGGCATTTTTTGTATACCGGTTTGGAGGGGCTTGGCTTTAGCCTTTTACCGGTAAGGTCATTCCTTGGGGTGAGTACCTCTTTTCCCACCAAAGACCACCCTCTAAAGATTATAACACTTTCTCTTACACCCAAGGTCCACGAATGGCAAGAGGAGATGATACGTTGTTATAATATGGGATTACAAATTGAGCTATAAAAGAAAGACACAACAGACAATTTTTCCAAACTAAATAATACACACAAATTTGAAAAACATGTTGTATTTTAAAGCCCAAATGAAGGTTATAGTTTATTTTGCAAACCCCTAGGAACCTGCAAGTAAACTCTCAATATTTTAAGATTGGGGTCTTCAGATTTTGACCTGCAAAACAGCCTCAAAGCTACAAAAACAAATAAGAACTCGTTAAGATGATTAGATAAACATAATGATGAGAAAAAAGGCTTCTACTAGTGCAAAAGATATATGCGCAGAAATAATAGATAAATGCGCAGAAATAGAGAACCAATGCGCAGAATATGCTAATGTGCAAAAACAGTGAATGAACATGCAACTTTATGGAATGAATGCACAACTTTAAAAGAAGCACAACAAAAATGGATGAATGCATAGGTATCGGGGATGAATGCGTGAAAAAGCCTGTAGAATCCTTCAAATGGAAAAAATAAAAACAAAATGTCAATTTTGTAGGGATGGCCCCACGGTGGGTGGCAAAAGTGTATGCAAAATAGATGTCTACTATGATAAATGAAATACTACTATTAAAAAGCTAATAAATCTATCTAAATGCAACCCAATGAAGAATACAAATGATTAAATGAAGTAAAACAAGTTTTACCTTCACTCACCCATTGTAGTTTGTCTCCATCATCCTCCTAGCTTTGATTTATTGGATGTTGAGTTCTCAGATTTCCAATGAAGCTCCTTGTTCAAGATGTCACCAAAGTGTGGAGATTTGAGTGAATGTATGCAAAATGCAACTAATGGATGATGGAATGGTGTAAAAATGCTTGGATGCTTGAATGTGATTGCTTGAATTCTTGAATGCTTGATGGCTTGAATGCTTGATTTCTTGAAGGCTTGACTGCTATTATGCTTACTACTATATCACAAAGGGGAAATGAGGCTCCTTTTATAGGATTTTGGAGGACCCAAGCCTAGGTGGAACGATCCTAGGGTGGAGAATGAAACGTGGAAGATCCTAGGGATACTATTGACTTGGTTGAAGGGGTTGAGAGAAATGGGGATGTAGTTAGAATATAAGAGGAAGAATAGGGAGAATGTTCCTCCTACATCGACATAGAGGAGAAGAAGGTGGAAGGGAAAGACACATGTCAAGTGTCTCACAAATACCATGGAGAGGAAGGAGGAAGGAATTTTTTTCTCACAAGGACTCTTGGTACAAGTGTCCCATGAGTCATCTTGGACTCTTTGAGGTGGCTTGAGAAGCTCCTTAGGAATATGGATTGCTTCTTGACTTGGTGTAGGGGAAGACATGTGGTCATGAGACCAAGTCTTATGAGGCCACATAGCCCTTAGGAATAGGACATGTGTGGGTGAGGATAATGATTTATTAAAAAATAATAATAATTAATTATTTTAGCCAAGGTGATGTGTCAAGTGACTAGGTCTATGAGGTGGAATACGAGGCTTAGTCATATTTAGTGACTGTGTAATTAATCACTTTAATGAGATAATTTAGAAGACTTAGGATAAGAAGAATAGACTATAGTGAATGTATTAAATAAATTAAAATAATTTACTTAATAAATATAGGAAATAAATATTAATTAAATAATAAATATTTAATTAACTCATCAAGTCAATATTAATTAAATAATAAATATTTAATTAATTAATTAGTGAAACCATATTTAGTGTATACAGGATCAATATCATTTGGGACACAAGAATCTTGTAGATACTTTGTGAGAATCTCCTAATGGATAGATGAGGTGTGGAGGAGATCCAAGATAAAGATCTGGGCGGGGTTATTTCAAATGTGTTCCAAAAGGTTATATTGTGCATTATAGGAAGATGCAGTAGTAGAATCTGTGAGAGATATTATCCCTTTCTATTTTTAACCACACATTGGGTATCTTGTCCTTTGATACAAATTATCCCCAGAGAATCCTCGACCTGTGTGATACAAGCAACATTATTTCCATAATCACTATGGTTTTTAGTATAATCTTTGACAATATCCTAGTTACCTTGATTCCTATGAACTTGACCTTGGGACCCCTAATTGGTGTTAGACATACCAACACCAGTATTATGTTTAGGAAACACATCTTGATAGATATACAAATTAACATTAGGTGAAGCATGTGAAGGAGGTTTTATAGTGATCTCCTTTTGATAAATAAGATCTTGGATATAATACTTCAATTTCATGCACTTAGTGGTAGTGTTTCCTTTATCATGGTGGTAGTCATAGTATTCATTCTTCTTATACCATGCAGGTTTAGGAGTGGACTAATCAAAGGGCTGGGTTTATGAGTAGACAATCAATTTGGCCTTAGCCATCCTGTTGAATATCACATCTAATGGTTCACACAAGGGGGTGAAGGTGTTTTTTCATGTTTTCTAAACTTGAGGTCTTTTATAACCCTAAGGAACTAAGATGACATTCATTTGATGTGTCACTTGTTGATAAAGAGGTGGGGATGGAGAAGAATCAATAGTGACAACTTTCACATGTATAGTGTCAGTAGCTCTATCACCCACAAATTTCTTGATTTTATTCTAGATATAGGGTGATCATTAATGCATTTGTCATTGAGAGCTTCCTTGTATAGTGTATACACCTAAATTTTTTCAAATAAAATATTAATTAAATTCAAGCCATTTGGAGTAACTAAAATAAAAAATCAATTAACTATGTAATTAAATTAATCATTTGATTATATAGTTCATTAATTAATTAAATCCAATCTAATAAATCATACATGGCTAATTAAATTTATTCCTCCTAAAATCTATCACCTACCACTACATGAAAATAACAAATCAACCAATGGGAGAAGAGGAAAAAGAGCACATAGACCACAAATAGGCTTTGCTATCTTGACCATTCAAACTTGAGAATCAATCTTGTCAATCCAAAGGGGACACATCATCAAATCCTAATCCTAATCATATAGTGACATGGTTAACTAAACTTACCCCATTCACCTTGAGAAATAATATATATAGGTTGAAAAATTAGAGTTAAACATCCATCATCATTTTAGAGAAAGTGCATTATAGTCATTTTCATCTTTAAGAGAATTGTTATTCTAGCAATTTTAGATTAAAAGCATTTAGAATCATAGCATAATGGAGGATTTGCATCATATTTGAATGTTCTTGATCATCTAGCATAGAATTTTCAATTCATTTCATCATAGATCTATCTTTTATCTTCGTTATCTCGTATTGTAGGTTGTCATTTGAGGATCATAATTGTAGCTAAGAGCATAACTCAAATCCTTATAAATAGGGAGCGATGGAACATGATGAACCATAACTAATTGAATGTTTGAAGATGTTAAGTTGATCACCAAAATTCAGAAAGATAATGCAAGACATTAAATCAGTTAATGGATTGTATTGTCATTGATGTCAACTTGATATAAATCTTATTGGTTATATACACATTGTATATACTTTAGGTAAATCAAAGAGATAAAATTTATGCTATTTGTAATACGTAAAGTTTAGTATTCACAAAGTGACTACAAACACTGACGAGTAGTGCACCCCGACAGACAGAGAACCCTGAAACTAAAGTCACAGTGATACCTGAGCAAGGAACCCAACAAGCATTACCGACGAGAAGAATCACAGTGTAACCCGACGAGAAAAATAAATGTATCTTGACAAGCAGAACTTCACAGTATTTCCTGATGGAATTGCCTAATAGACATACCCGAAGGAGATACCGGAAATACAGACATACCCGACAGAGAGACTCAAGGAGAACTAAAGTGTTGACCAAATAGAATTGAAGTTCAGAAATGACAAGAGACTTAGCTGGAAAGAGCTAAAGATAGTGTTAACTAGTTTTTAACATTGTTTTCATTGACAAGTTAAAGCCAGAGATAAGTAAAAGATTTAAAGCTATTTTATCCAGTTGTCAAAGAGAAATCTACGAGATAAAACTGAAGTAAAGCTTTAAAGAAAGATTGGATAAGATTGTGGATCACGCCAAGAACAAGAAAACCATGAAGTGAGAAATGATGATATCATGTCTATAAAGAGACAATCTAATTCATTATGAATTAGGGGAGTAAAGAGAAAAAGAAGATGCTAAAGAGAAGATGATGAAGAACAACTTTAATCAGTCCTGATCAATCAAGATAAATAACAAAGCTAATTCTATAGACACCGAGAAACCGAGAAACACAACATCACCAAGAAGAAAGAAGTGGAGTAAAGGTATTGAAAAGATACATTGATTAGAAAGGTATAATGAGCTTAGAATAGATCTAAAAATCTACAAGTCTAAGTTGTATGTGTGAACATATCATTTACTATTTTAGTTAAAACATTGATTCAGAAAGTCTCTTAACCGAGCAAGATTTAAAGATCCTTTCTATATTGAGTTAAATCCCAAGTGGTTTTTCCCTTAATAGGGTTTCCACATTAAAAATCCATGTGTTAATGTGTTTATGAGTCATTACTTTAGTGTTTTGTATTACACAAAACTAATATAGATTGATCGGTATACACTAAGTCATTTGTTGTATTTTGGTAAATGAAAGATTGCTAATTGGTAAAGAGTAAGAATAAGGTTTAATAGTGATATTTGAGCAGTAGTTATTTTCTAACATTATTTGAAGGCATTAATCTTATAGGACTAAAGATAACTAGAGGATTAATATTGTGGTACTAAATTTTTGGGTTGATTAATTGGAATATTTTTGAGGCCATTGATTCAACCCCCTCATTTATTCTAACAATTGGTATCAGAGCTTGTGTTCTTAGAAAGGGAGTTTAACAACTCAAGAAAAATATCACAAGATGAACAAATGAGATGTGCCCAAGTTGAATAAAGATAACTTTGCATCTTGGCAAAGCAGAATAAGACTCCACCTATTAGGTATTGGAAATGATGTTGTTTAATACTTAGATACTGAATATGTGTTTCCTACAGGACCTCACACCCTTGAGAAATTGAGAGAAAAGCATGAGCATAATTGCATGATGATAGAGCTTTCTTCCTCACTCTCCGATGCTGAGTTTGAAGATGTGAAAACCTGCACCTTTGCAAAGTAAATGTGGGATAAATTGAAACTGGTACATGGAGGAGATGCTAATGTACTAAGAGCAAAAGTAGAAAGCTTAAGAGGGAGGTTTGATGACCTAAGGATGAAAGAAGGAGAAAATATCACTTAGTATAGCTACAAAATAAAAGAGGTAGTCAATGCTATTTGAGGAGTTGGAGGTATACTTGAAGAAGAGACAGTGGTAAGTAAAATCATAAGAACCTTACTGCCTGTATATGCTATTAGAGTATCTGCTATACAAGAAATGAGAGTAGTAGAAAAAAATAATGTTACTCTAGATAGTCTGATTGGTAGACTAATTTCATTTGAGATGAATAACTTTGATAACAACGTCTTACCATCTATAGAGTCTGCATTCAAATATTCTTTGAAAATAAGTAAGTCAAGTCATAAACACACTATGAGAAATGATAGTGAAAGTGATAGTGATGACCAAGGACTTGAGATTGAAGCGTTAATGGAAAGAATATTACAGAGAGGCAAAGGTAGATACAAAGGTAAATTACCACTTGTATGTTTTAATTGTAAAGAGGCTGGACACTTTGTTGCAAGATATCCTAACAGAAGAAAATATGATAGAAGTAATGACTTAACATATGAAAAGAAGTTTGACTAAGGTGATAACATAGATTATCGAAGAAATTGACAATCTGATAGAAGAGATACCCGAGACTACAAGGAAAAAGGAAAGAAATCTTGTTACCTAGCTGAGAACAAAGATGGAGATACTGACACTGTATTTGATGAAGACATTGAGATGGTATTTGTAGCCATGAACGATGATTAAAATGAAGAAGAAGAAAGGTATGTAGAAACTTCATTCATATCTAAGGTTATTAAGAATGATGTCTAGATTATAGATAGTGGCTACACTCACCACATGACTAGTGATAAACAAAAGTTTGAAACTTTTGAATACTACAATGGTGGATCATTAAGAATGGGTAATGACACACCTTGTCTAGTTGAAGGTAAAGGAACCATAATGTTGAATAACTTGATCAAATGCAAAAATGCATACTGGACAAAAGGACTTAATTATAATTTATTGAGTGTTTCACAACTGAATAACATAGGTCACTAAGTAGCATTTGAGAATAAGAAGGCAAAGATCTTCAATGAATCAGGAAGGTTGATCAGAACTGGTGAACAAACAAAAGGTAACTTATTCTATCTTGATGATATAAAAACCACTTGTTTAATAGCTAGAAATGAAGACATATGGTTGTAGCATAAAAGATTATGTCATGTAAATTTTGACATGATTAAGATAAGAAATAAAAGGAATGTAATAGGATTACCGAGCATGACTAAGCCTGAACATATCATGTGTAAAAATTGTCAAAATGGTAAAATGCCAAAGTCTAGTTTCAAGAGAAAACCCATACATCTAATGCTACTCTATAATTAGTCCATACTAATTTATGTGGACCCATGAGAACAAAGAGTTACTATGGTGATAGATATTTCATTCTCTTTGTTGATGATTATTCTAGAATGATGACATTTATGTTCTTAAAAGATAAATCAAAAGCATTCAAGATGTTTAAATGGTATAAGGCTATGGTAGAAAAATAAAGTGGTAAGGAATTGAAATGCCTAAGATCAGATAGAGGAGGGGAATTTGTTTAAGATGAGGTCACTAACTATTGAAATGAGCATGTAATTAAAAGACAGGTTTCTACACCAAGAACACCATAGCAACATGGGATTGCTAAGATGAGAAATAGATCAATTGTTGATTGTGCAAGAACACTAATGATTGAGAAGAGCATCACTCAAAATTTCTGGAGAGAAGATGTAAGTACTTCTATCTACACATTAAATAGAGTACAATTGAAGAAGGACACAAAGAAGACACCCTATGAGTTTTGGTATGGCTACACACCTAATGTAAGTTACTTCAGAATATTTGGAAGTCAATTTTATATTTTGAAAGATGATAGAAATGGAAATTTTGACTGCAAAAGTGAAGAATTTATCTTTCTAGGGAATTCTACCAAAAGAAAGGCTTATAAATGTCTTAACAAGTCCTCTAACAAGATCATTGAAACTGCAAATGTAAGAATATACGAATTTGCAAAGAAGAATGATAAGGAAAGTAGAAAAGAACCAAAAGACTACAACAGGTTTGTCTATAATGAAGAACCTGACAATCTACCTGAGCAACATTGTATCACTCCTGAGCAACAGAACATTGCAACCAAAAATTAGGCTGCAAACACTGAAAAATTAGGAAAATCCTCAAGATGATGTTCCGGCAATAGAGATCAAAATCAAGCTCAAGATGATGATCAGAATGATGGACAAAGAGATTAACTGAAACTTGTTAAGTATGTTAGAAGAAACCATCCACAAAATCATATCATAGGAGACAAGAAGGCTAGAATGAGAACAAGAAGTAAGTCACTAAACACTAGATGTTTACTTTGTGATTTTGAGCCCAAATTTGTTAATATTGCACTTGAAAATGAAGAATGGGTCAGTGCTATGAATGAAGAGATATAAAAAATTGAGAAGAACAATACATGGACATTATTACCAAGACCAGATGACAAGAATTCCATCGATACCAAATGGATATTCAGAAACAAGCTGAATGAGAATGGAGAAGTCACAAGAAACAAAGCAATGTTAGTATGCAAGGGATATGCACAAGAAAAAGGTATTGATTATGGAGAAACCTTTGCATTCGTTGCTAGACTAGAAGGAGTAATAATTTTACTTGCTTATGCTACATTCAAAGGATTCAAGGTATACCAGATGGATGTCAAATCTACATTCCTAAATGGAATACTAGAAGAAGAGGTACACATTGAACAACCAGAAGGGTTTGTTGATCTAGAAAAGACAAACATGGTATGTAGACTACACAAAGCCTTATATGGATTGAAAAAAGCACCTAGAGCATGGTATGAAAGACTTCACTCCTATCTCATGAGCATTGAATTTATAAGAACAAGTGAAAATATCAATCTGTACTTAAAAGAAGATACTGATGGTAATATTCTGATTGCTAAAATATTTGTTGATGATATCATTTTTGGGGGAAATGAAATGTTATGTAAATCATTTGCTAATGAAATGAGAAAAGAATTTGAAATGTCTATGTTTGGGGAGATCAAATTCTTTCTTGGTCTACAGATTCTTCAACCAGATGCAGACATATATATCACTCAGTCTAAATACATCAAGGAAGTGTTGAAGATATTCAAAATGGAAGATTCCAAACCAGTTGGAACACCTATGGCTACCAGATATAAGATGACAAAAGAAGACAAATCAAATGAGGTAAATCAGACCTTGTATAGATCAATGATTGGAAAACTAATGTATGTTGTTCATACTAGACCAGATATAGCACATGCAGTTGGAATAGTTGCAAGATTCTCTACTAATACCAAAGAATCACATATGACTGATGTCAAGAGAATTTGGATATATATGAAGAACACCGAGGACTATGGATTATGGTATAAAAGAGAAGGAAAATTTGAGCTTCAAGTCTATACAGATGCTGATTGGGTTGGAAACTTAGATGACCGAAAGAGCACAAATGGAGGATAATTCTTCATGGGTGACAAAATTGTCACATGGATCAGTAAGAAGCAAGGATGCATCTCACAGTCTATAGTAGAAGTAGAATATGTGGCTGCTATTGCAAACTGCTTAAATATTGCATGTATCAAAAAATTACTGGAAGGTATGAATATGAAGATTCTTGAACCAGTGATTATCTATTGTGATAATACAAGTGCAATAAACATATCAAAGAATCTAGTCATGCATGCTAAGACTAAGAATATTGCTATCAAGTATCATTACTTAAGAGAACTAGTGCAAGAGAAGGAGGTGATACTAGAATATGATCAATCCAAGGAACAATTAGCTGATATATTCACAAATTCATTACCGAAAGATACATTTGAGTACCCGAGAAAGAGACTAGGGGTCCAACCCTTGTCTATTGGTCAGTAATCTGACTAGGAGATTGCATTAGCCTATACATAATTAGAAAACCATTCATGTTGATGTAAGCAAAGAAATGGGCTGCCAAGATACATCTGTACACAACAAGGTACAAATCTGTAGTGAACACCAGAGATAATTTTGGCTAAATACAAAGCTATATTGCAGATGGATAGGGAAATTCATGGAATATATTATAAAAAGAATGAATGAATTCTTTGGTATTGTTGTCAAAGGGAGAGAGATTTGAAGAGAGAGATTATATCCATTATCCATATGAAATATTTATCAGAACTATCCAAAGGGAGAGAATATCAAAATGGAGAGTTATAACCTGTAAAGAAGAGAAGTATCATAAGGCAGAGATGACTTATTTCTATCAAAGGAAAAAGAGATAATCAGGGAGAGGAATAGTCAAAGGGAGAGACAACATCAGAGAAATAATCAAAAGCTACTACATCTATCCAGTGAAGCAATTAAAGATTAACAACACACTCTATAGGAAAAAAATCTAAGCTATTTGGGCTTACCGAGAGCCAAACATTTGTATTAGTTATAGAAGAAAATTTTGGAGAGATTGAAGAACTTCAACTTGATATATTTCATATTGTATTAGTAATAATAGAGTATGATAATGTAGTGTGTTTCCATCAATGCAAAAGGGAGAGATTGATGAACCATAACTGATTGAATGTTTGAAGATGTTAACTTGATCACCAAAATGCAGAAAGATAATGCAAGACATTAAATCAGTTAATGGACTGTAATGTCATTGATGTCAACTTGATATAAATCTTATTGGTCATATACATATTGTTTATACTTTTGGTAAATCAAAGAGATAAAAGTTATGCTATCTATAATGCATAAAAGTTTAGTATTCACAAAGTGACTACAAACATTGATAGGTAGTGCACCTCGATGGACAACGACCCCCAAAAGTAAAGTCATAGTGATACCTGAGCAAGGAACCTAACAAGCATTACCGACTAGCAGAATCACAGTGTAGCCCGATGAGCAAAATCAATGTAACCCGACAATCAGAACTTCACAGTGTTGCCTGAGGGAATTGCCCGATAGAAATACTTGACGAAGATACCTAAAAGATAGACATACCTAATGGAGAAACCCAAGGAGAATTGAAGTGTTGACCAAAAGGAATTGAAGTTCAGAAATGACAAAGACTTAGCTGGAAAGAGCTAAAGATAGAGTTAACTAGTTGTTAACATTTTTTTCATCGACAAGTTAAAGCCAGAGATAAGTAAAATATTTAAAGTTGTTTTATCCAGTTGTCAACTTGTCAAAGAGAAATCTATGAGATAAAACTAAAGTAAATCTTTAAAGCATGATTGGCTAAGATTGTGGATTATGCCAAGAATAGGAAAATCAAGAAGTGATAAACGATGATATCATGTCTATAAAGAGACAATCTAATTAATTATGAATTAGGGGAGTAAAGAGAAAAAGAAGATGTTGAAGAGAAACTGATGAAGAACAACTTCAATCAATCCCGATCAATCAAGCTAAAGAATAGAGCTAATTCTGCAGACACCGAGCAACCAAGAAACACAACATCACCAAGGAAAAAGAAGTGGAGCAAAGGTATTGAAAAGATACATTGATCAGAAAGGTATAATGAGATTACAATAGATATGAAAATCTACAAGTCTAAGTTGTATGTGTGAACAAATCATTTACTATTTTAGTTTAACAATTGATTTAGAAAGTCTCTTAATCGAGCAGGATTTAAAGATCCTTTCTATATTGAGATACATCCCAAGTGGTTTTTCCCTTAATAGGGTTTCCACGTTAAAAATCCATGTGTCAATGTGTTTATGAGTCATTACTTTAGTGTTTTTCATTACACATAACTAATATGGATTGATCAGTATACACTAAGTCATTTGTTGTATTTTGGTAAATGAAAGGCTACTAATTGGTAAACAGTAAGAATAAGGTTTAACAGTGATGTCTGAGCAACAGTTATTTGTTAACATTATTTGAAGGCATTCATCTTATAGGACTGCAGATAACTAGAGGGTTAATATTGTGGTACTAAGTTTTTGGGTTGATTAATTGGAATATTTTTAAGGCCACTGATTCACCCCCCCTCTTAGTTATTCTAACTGGAATGCTCATGATCTTTCATTTTCTTTCTTTATCTAGTTGTATCATTTGATTTAAAATATTGTATTAATGTTTCATTATAGGTTTGTATAATTCAATTTACACTCACAAATGACACTCACTGTGGGGCCCATGCCTCATTAATATTGATGTGTTTTTGAGCTTCCTTTTTGCAGATTTTTGTTTTTGGAGGTTTGAGAAAAATGCATAAAGTTGATTTTGACAGTAATAATGTCACCTTTTCACAGAAGTTTATCGCCTTTATTATGAATATTATCACGTTTACATCAAATAACATCAAATTTACACCAAATTTCATCATTATAAATCCAAAGGGGGTCCCTTCAAAATTTCATTCTATCACCTTTTATCTTAATTTTGTCGCATATAAACTTAAGTTTGTCACTTTTGATCTAAATATTGTCACCTTTAATCAAAATTTTGTCACTTTTGAGCTAAATTTTTTCGCCTTTAAACTCTATAATGTTGCTTTTAAATCTGAGGCAAAAATTTTAATTTTTAAAGATAACTTATGTTGATTATGATTTGTAGATGGATGAGGTGAGAAAAGACAGGAAGGTTACCTTCAAATTTCCTGATCATTATGCACAAAAGGAGGCAAAGAGAAAAAATCGATAAGAAAAGAAGATATAATGGGAAAATGAGATGGAAAAACTTGGTGAAGAGGGAAAAGCTTACAATCGACATGTGAGTATCATCAATCTATATCAAGATGAATATGGAGTAGTAATCAACTTAGATTCTTATCCTTTATAGATTTCATTTATTTAGAATTGTTGATTTTGATATCATTTGGATTTCCTTCACTTTGGCTTGCTTGTGTTGGACTAATGTTCATGTAAGTATTGGATGCTAAGGAGCTGGAACTATCACCAAGTTAAGGTAAAAAAGCCAAAAATATGAGAAATGTGCTATCATCGTTAAAAGTGCACATAAAAAAATTTAAATTGTTCATTTGCAATTCTTTCAATTTTTGGCAATTAAATTCAAACACATAGACTAATTAGGAGACCTTCTTGTTTGTGAACAAAGATAGTATGCCTATGATCTCACATTTTTAAGGTGGTCAAAATGCTAAGCCTATCACAATTCCCTTAGTTAGAAAAGGTCTAAAAATGAACTGTGTGTTCTTTGTGTTTGGAGGCTAAGAATAGTAGGGATATGCTCTTACCTTTTAGGTGATCAGAATACCAGACCTATCCTAACCTTGATTTAATTCCAAGTAGTGCATTTTATTTAGCCATAGTGGGCCTACCTCCTAAGAATTTTCTTTACGAGGCCAGTGAGAGGGACGACCCAAGTGGGCTACAACCATTTAAGACATGGTAATTCAACCCACTCAAAAATAAAATACATTCATCCTTAATGGGGTGAGTGGAAAAAAGATTTGAACAATATCACTCCATAGTAGTCCTTCAGGATTGCACAAAACTTTGTTTTTATGATGGTGGGAGGCTCACGTAAAGGGAGACAAAATGCAAATATCTTTCAAACAAAATCTTTATTACAACCCGGTTAAGTAATAAGCCTACATTTTTATCCATGAAAGCTAAAATTGACCATAGGTAGCTTGCTTTAATTATCTTTCTATGTTAATGACCAGTGGAATGATCAAGAACATACACTCATTGTGTATATTTCCTTGAAAATAATTATTTGAAGTGTGTTTTCTAATTTTATGATCCTAAATATCAAAAGAAAGAATTCATTAAAGACCAAAAACATAAGAAAATATCAAAATTTATAAGAATTATAGAAAAACAAGAAGAACATCACTTTTACCTATTGTGGTTCCACAACACACGCCCCATTTAGGCTACTTAGCCTAATGGGGACCCCTTTTTTTTAGTATTTTGGCCTTTTGAGTGGTTCAAATTCTTTTAAGGTTAAAAAGGACTAGGTATTTGGTGAGTCAGATTGTGGACCCCTAGGGAGGCTCTTGATAGTTGGGTATCATCTTTGGTTTCCTTGTAAGTATTTTCCCTTCTTTGTCCTTTGTTGGTCTTGATTTTTTTACATTTTGTTTATTTTCTTTCCTTTTTGGTGTCTAGGTTAAGTGCAACCAAAATCCCTTCCGGAGTTTTGTTGGATCTTTGGATAGACTTTTGTCAGACTTTCACAGTCTGAACCTCTACTGGATTTTTACAGTCCAAACTTTTGCTAGATATTTATAGTCTGAACTTCTGCTGGATTTTTGCAGTCTGAACCTCTGTTGGATTTTTGCAGTCCAAAATTTTGCTAGTTTTTCACAATCCGAACCCCTACTAGATTTTTGCAGTCTGAAATTTTGTTGGTTTTTCACAGTTTGAACCTTTGCTGTATTTTTGCAATCCAAAATTCTGTTGGACTTTTTTTTCATAGTTTTGGAGTCTGCTGGACTCTTCAGAATTTGACACTCTGAAGCTCCGAAGGAGAAGGGGACTAAATTTCCATCACCTTATGCACAAAGAGATCATACTTTTGAACTTTTAGAGTTTGATTATCTTTTCAGACTTTGAAGGTTCTGAAGTCTGAAATTATAGTAGAGGATTGGTCTTAGAGATTTTCTAATTTTCTTTATGCTTTCAATAAGCCATTACAGAAAATTGCATTTGTATCCAGAATCCCAAATATAACAATTATTCTATCAATGAAATACCATTTTAAATGGTATCACACCCCCACCGAGATGATGATAAAACACAAATCTATTATATGGATAAAATTGTCCAACATTTTATGGAGATAGCCACCATAGTGAAAACAAAGGATATATGAAGTAGTGATGATATTAGAATGCTGAGAGATGACATTGATGATGATCTTATAGAGTATGGTTGTCATTTCTTGAAAAACTTTACATAGGTAAGCAAGTTTTGTGTGAGTAAATAAAGTTATACCAACCAGTACACAATATAACCAATTGATAATGAGAAGTCAAGGAGAGCAAGTAAATAGGAGCACAAGTGAAGGTCAAATTAGTTAAGGAATTCAAGTATGCTATCAGTACATTGGAAGATATAAAGACAATAGGTTTACTAAGATTTGTTACTGTGCCACTTAGGTCATAATGGTAAAGACATAAATGAAGATACCACCAATCGGTCAGTTTTGTGAACAAGTAAAACCAAAGGTTATTGAACAATTTTTCTCAATTGGTCAAAGCAGTTATAATAGTGCGTGATTCAATGAATCTAGACAAAATGAAAAGTGTAGTACACTATTTTAAGAGTTGAATAAGTTAATTTCTTGGTATTTGTGTAGAGATTTGATAATGAATTCAAGGCATATTCTAACCAATAATATTGAAGGAATATTTTACTTTGGAGATAACAACTTGAAGTTTTTTATGGTCGATGCAGTAAGATTTTAATATTTCAATGAGTTAGTTATGATTGAAAAAGCTATTTTGGAGGGAAAAAAACCCTAATTATGTTTACAATCAAAGGTGAAAGGATATAAGATGAAAACTACTAACAGAGTTAAGTAGTTAAGAAAAATAGAGTTGAAGAATAGTTGAAGTGTTGTTGAAAGAAAGATCTTGACCAATGATTATAGAGAAAATTTCAGAGAAGATTCAGGATCAGGTTCAGAACAAGAACATAGCATCAAAGGATCTAATTAGAATTCATGAGTTCATTTTATAGGTCAACTTTATTGTTGTATTCCTAACTATTTCAACAACATAAAATCCCTTACCTGGTAGTCTCTCATAAGACTTTATTGTAAATCCCTTAATAGGGTGAACACTGTAATAGTGGGATTAAATCCTTTAACAAGGTAGTCTGTAATAGGAATTTAGATACTTATAACAAGGTATCAATCAATCCTAATAGGGTGAGTCACCTAGAAAGTGACATATTATAAGCTCCTAATAGAGCACTCTTTTCTAATGCAGTGAGAAAATTGTGGGTGTCATTCCCACCATAGTTTTTCCCTTTGACCAAGGGTTTCCACAATAAAAATATGAGTGTTATGTGTTTTGATGTGCTGTAATTTCATTCATTGCACTTTTTCTTTACACTTACTGTTATATGCTTCATAGTTTGGAAGTTTATTTTTCTTCTTCTTAAGGGTATAAGGAAAAGTCTAAAATTTTTAGTAGTCCTGATTCATCCCCCCTTAGTATCTATTATTTCCAACAATTGGTATCAAGGCTCAAACTCTCTAGAGGAAAAGTTTGATATCTTGGGGAGTATATCCAAGGATATGGAAAGCTATAGGTATGAAAGAAAGTTGGAGGTAGCCAATGAGATGATTGAGGAGTTAAAGAAAAAGATTAAGGCTTCATTGGAAAAAGGAAATAGTTGTTTGAACAACTAAAAGAAAATATAGACAACATTGATGAATTATCTGAAGGAGATCTTAACTCTGAAGAAGTTGAGGAAATAATAGTATATCTGAAAAAAAAGAATGAGATCCTAATTGGAGAAGAAACCAAGATGAAAAGAGAGCAAGAAAGTTAAGCTATAAGGATGTGTGAAGTGCTTGAAGGCATGAGAGCTGCTGAAGATGAAAAAGAACTATTGAAACTACAAACAAGAATGCTAAAGAATTTATCAGAGAAAAGGAAATTACACTTCAAAGATTGACACACGAGAACCATGCATTGAATGAAAAACTAAGTGATACCAGTGATGAAAACTTACAAATGTGTGCTGAAAATGAATCATCGAGACATGAGAATGTTCAACTCAAAGAAGACTTGAAGATTGAGAGAGAGAAAAATGAAAAACTTAATAAATATGAACAACCCTATAGAATATTGATGAGCGATTGAAGAATCAAAGGCGACCTAGAGATACATCTGGCCTAGGATATAGCTGTGACAACAAATTTGAAAAAGGAGAATCATCCAAGTCTGGTGCTAATAACAATCAAAGATTCCTAAGGTGTATACAAGCCCATAAGGTAAGAAACCTAATAAACCCACTTGTTACGATTGTGGAAAGCTTGGACACACTACTAATGTATGTAGAAGTCAATCGGTGAATGTTCCAAGAACTACTTGTTTTGATGGTTATTGTTAAAATTGCAATAAGTATGGTCATCAAGCTTATGAGTGTAGATCAAGGACTAGTAGTAGATCATCTGAAAGGAGTTTCAATGGCTACTGTTATACATGCAACGAATTTGGGCACAAGGAAAAATATTGCAGATCAAGGATACCTAACAAACCGGTGAGTGTTCTAAGAAGAGAAGGTAACATGAATGTTACATGCACTGTTTGTGGAAACTATCGACATGTGGCTATGAATTTTTGATTGAGGAATCCTAGAGGTAATGTTGGACCCTGGATCACAACATATATGGCATGTTTTTTATTGTCATAAGATTGGACATCTAGCAAGAGATTGTAGATACAGGAACCAATCACCAAGAAATGAAGATGAGAAAGGAAAGTTGACTATTAATGTTGAAGAAGTGAGGAATGAGATGAAAAAGGTATGGGCGAAGAAGGAAGAAAGTAAATAAGATGCCAATGCATCGACAAGTAACCCTCCATCCTCTAGGTCAAGGGATTCATCCTCAAATTAAGCAAGTGAGTTTTTCTTAGGGACTAAATTTCATTATTATATCTAACTGGTCCCTTATAATGATGATCGGTAATATCTTTTTGCATAGTGAGATGAATTGATGTTAATTTTGATGAATTACATAGAGATGAATTATTATGAATCACTAATTTTATCATTTGCAAAAAATTATGTACAATGCTATTTTTTAGCATTAACCCCGGTGGAAGTTGCAATAGCTAGAGTGATATCGGTGAACTGTATTAAATGTTTTAACTAGCCGTTGGACAACTTTTTGGGTAAATAAAACATAGGAAAACCTATTCATTATACACCTTGCATTTTGAAGAGAATTTATAGGAGAAGAGTGTGATTTCATATTGTGATCAACTATGTGAACTATTTGAGCTAATCACTTACAGAGAATTGAACTGCAAATTTGAAAGCCCCAACTGAGATATTTAGCAGAGCGGTGGTCAATTGTAAAGGAATTTGTTGTATTTGAGTTACAAAGCAAGAAATTGTTGAATCACTATGGCTTCAAGGGTTGCTATACCTAAATCGATCAAGATAACAAAGGATGCGGAACTAGAACATAAGCTACACTCGTTGAAGCTAGTATAATTTGACAAAAATGGTGCCCTATCCCTAATGCCACCTCGTGTTCCATTGATTGAAGATGTAATAATGTTTATTCAATACAATATTGTTGAGTTAGTAAATGAACAAATATAGAAGGAGTACTTAGCAATGTGTGACAATGGAGATCTTAAAGATGAGTTCAAACATCTTCAAATGAAGGGTTTGACACACATTTTGGACTTACCAAAGATCTTCAAGGAGGAATGGATTCAATATGTCTTGAGTCATTTTCACGATCAATTCATATGGCTGGAGGAACCGATCAAGATCATGAAGGAGTTGATTCATCTAATAACACATTTCTCAGTTGACATGGAACCTTGCACCCCAAGGAAAATATCCATGAAGATGGTTGGAAAACTCACTAAATCAAAGAAAGATCACATAGCAATGACTATAAACAACATTGAAGATCAAGAGGTTTAATTTGTAGTGATGATTGTCAATTATAAGGTTTACCAGTCGAGTTGGTTGAATAGTGTGCCCTGTGGATCTATTCATGCCGCTTACCAGATAGTAAAGGAAGGAACCAGATATGACCTACTTGAGATGGTGAGATCAAAACATTTGGAAAAATTGAAGAAGATTCAAACTGAAAAGAAGCAATAACTAAATTTTGGATCACTTTTGGTATGTATGTTTTTCTATGTGCAAAACATTTTCCTTGGTAAAGGAGCAGTAACTTGGAAAACATATAGACCAACATTATACCAAATCAATGAGTACATAGGTGAACTAGGTGATAACCTAAACAATTTTATGTGTGGCTATTTCAAGGACTTTCAAGAAAAAATGCACACAAGGTATATAATACATCCACACATTGTGGAGAAGTACAAAGATACTGTTTGTTTTCTAGTTGATACTGACACTTGCAAGATACAAGCAATAGATTTCATAATTTAATGGATACTTGAGATGGGATATGAAATTGATGAAATTTTTTAACCTTAAACATTTTAGCTTTATTAAAGCTACCGGTAAACAAGAAAGCAAAGAGGTATGGTACTTCTGAGGAGGATTATGAAAGAATCACCTTGCAACTAAAAAATCCAAGGATAGAGAGAAAAGAAAAGAAATAATTAGTCAGTTGGAAGAAAATTTTGTAACTGGTGAAGGTAGCAGTTCCACAAGTGAAAGACAAAAGATCATTCCATATGCTTATGCTAAGAGGAAAAGGAAGCTAGCAGAAACTCAAAGCAAGACTCCAGAATTACCATCGGTAGAAGAGTCTGATATGGAGAAGAGTGATGAAGTTAAATATTATGACCCTATGCCACCCAAGGCATCTAAACTTGTCAAGATAAAGACACATGTAAAGAGGTAAAAGAGGATAGACAAAGGTCTCTCCTAGCAAGAAGAAGAAGAAGAAGAAGACAAAAGTAGATAGTGAGAAAATAGATTTAGAGAAGGAAATCACTAACATGGGGAAGTCTAGAAAGATAAAATTCAATATTCCTAAGAGTGCAAAAAAAGTTTCTAATGCAATAAAAGAACATGGAATGATAGGTAATATTAGTAACTTTAAGTTCTCTAAGTTATCTGATGAAGACAAGAAAAATATTGAAGATACTATTGTATTTCATTTTACAAATTCATTAGAACACTGAGTCAAATAAAAAGTCATATTGCTGATGAAATGTATGAAGCAATTAATGTCAGATGAGAGTTTGCAGTTGAGACTAAAAAAGAGATAAGAGAGAGGACACTTCTCTATACTATGACACATTTGAAAATAAAGGAAGTAGATGAAGCACTTGAAAAATATAAATTCATAGTTAGTATTGGTCATAGGAATACAAAGCTACTAGCTGGGAAGGAGAAAGAAGTTGAAGAAGAGACAGTGGTGATATGGAAATGGATATTCAACATAGATCAACCATAGGTAACAAATATAATAGGTACATCTCAAGTAGAAGA
This sequence comes from Thuja plicata, assembly GCA_018584345.1. Lineage (NCBI taxonomy): Eukaryota > Viridiplantae > Streptophyta > Pinopsida > Cupressales > Cupressaceae > Thuja > Thuja plicata. The sequence goes on from MU227039.1 coordinate 1,893,722, forward strand.
TACTTTTACTGTGAAAGAGTTAATGGGATATGTGTTAGGTAGCATTCCAAATATGGTTACTCATATAGACTTAATAAAAGATTTAGTTGATGATGTTATGGTTGAAGATATCACTAAAAATCCCAACTCTCCTATGGTTGGAGATGAAGCTAAAGATACACCACTTTAGTCTCCATTTGATGTAAATCCTATTGAGATTAATGATGATATAGTTGATACAGAAGAAAACAAGGTTAATAAGGCAGAAAAGAGAAAGGAAACATAACATGTAATTGAGACCAAAGATCAACTAAAGGACATAATAGAATAGGTAAAGGTTATAGAATAAGGTGAAGCTACTCAAGAAAAAAGCAATAGAAAAATAAAGAACATGACAAAGAGACAAACAAAGAAGCTAAAACAAGTAACTCTAGTATAGGTGAGAAAAGTACTAAAGATGGAGTTGAGACACCAAAAGATAATACCACTAGTACTTCACAAACCAACACAAAGGATACCAGTGAGAAGATGAAAATGAAGAGAATGAAAAAATATAAAGATGAAGATGATGGAGAAGAAGAACAGGAAGAAGATGATCCAAAATATGCTATTATGAAGAATGATGTTAACAAGTTGAAACCAAAAGAATAAATACTATTTTCAATGAAACTAGCAAAAAAGGCTAAAAAAAAAGAGTAAAGCAAAAGAAGTTCAAGAAGAAAATACTAAGGAAATTAGTTTCCATACTTGCTGATTTAGTTCCCGATGTAGAAATTGATGAAGAAGTATCTATGATTGATCAAATCAAAACCTTAGTTGATGCAATTACTAGTTAGATCATGACATGGAAGAGGAAATGGTTAAATGAGCAGAGAAAATATTGGAAAAGGAGATGATGGAGAAACTAATGCATAAGATTGCACTTGAGAAAGTTTCACCGTTTGAACTAGTTAAGGAAGTCAAGGAATCATTACTTAAAGTTGGAAAAATATTGAATAAGATATCTATTCTGACTAACTTCATTGCATAAATTAAGACAAAGAAGGAAGAGCTAGAAACAGAGTTGGCTACATTTGTTAACCAATTGGATCCATTAAACATTCCTACGATGGATCATACTGGAAAGATGAAAACATTGACACACAAGGAAATGTAACTTAAAGAAGAAGAGGGTATGATAAGGATGACATTTATGGAATTACAAGGATTTCTCACTCCACACATAGACATTATCCAAGCATATATTAAGAAAGTTGAAGTACTGATAGGTACTCTAGACATGAGTACAATTGATAGTATCTAGGATCTAGCTTCAAGATTAAACGGTCATTATATTGCCCTAACAAAACTAAAAGAGTCATGGGAGCATTCACTTGCCACTGCAAAGGTATATTTAATTATTGTAAGGCGTGAACACCCTTTTACATACATTTTTATCATAGTTTTTGGCATTATTGTAAAAAAGGGGGAGTTTATAAGTAGATGAAAATGGGGAGTATATAGTAGATACAAAGTGAGTATATAGAGTATGGAGTCTATGGTACAAAAGGGGAGTTATAGTTTCAGGGGGAGTAAGTAATCAGATATGGAGTTGTTGATGGGGGTTTGTGACCGGGTCCACCAATAGATGTAAGTTGTCACTGGGTACTGGTGTACCGAAAAACTTCACCTATAAAGGTTGTTCAGAGAAATGAGATTCTCTAGGCCTTCAAGCAGGTGAGAGTCGGGTCTCGACAGTGTAAGAGCTAAGATGGGCATTGTGACTATTATGTTCAGGGGATAGGTGGTTATCTCAGCTCATCTTCTCTAGGGATTTAGGTAAGTAGGCTCTCCTGCAAGAAATCATTAATCATCAAATAAACTTCAAAGATATGTTAGGGTTAGAAGAATTCCATCTATCTATAGTCATGCAAATATATTCAAAACATAAACCAAGCTCTAACATGTTACACTAAAATAATGAATGCACACACAACCATCAGTTCATACGTATTCAATAGCGAGGAAAAAGAAGGTCGTTAATCTACTTAAAACATTAGAGCAAGGGACATAAGAAACATACAACATGAAAAGTATTAAGTCAGAGATTAAGAGACCAACAACAACACTGCCAAAATCCTTCTTTATTCATTAATGGTGTTCCAACATCACTGGTGAGTACATCAAAAGGTTCTAGGGGAGCGTCTATCTACTGAAAGCTTCTAAAGACTAAGGAGCATTAAGCTCTGCAACTATGAGAACTGAAAACTGAAAATGCTATAGCAATGGACTGCAAAATCTGTTGGAAATACAATAATGGGAAAGAAAGATACTGAGAGGGGGGGGGGTGAATCAGA
>MU227039.1:1900238-1910271 GCA_018584345.1 Thuja plicata
TATCCTTTTTCCAAACAATATTTCCCAGTGTAGGAAATGTATCCTGAATGTAGAAAAATATACAAACTAGTAAAGAACCAAACTTACATGATGAGCTCTTAGCCTTTCTGATTGATGCTAGGTTCTCAGCTAGTTGTGTCAGCTGTAGCTCGGCAAGATCATATGTGTGACTCTTCTTCACAATTTTCCATGCCTAATCAATGGCTGTACAAGGAACACTATCCAATCTGCTGGACCTATAGAAATTATGTGCTATTACCCTTACTCCAAAGTCAAGTTCTAGGTTAGTAATTATAGAGATAGTCATACCTCTGTTATTCCATACTACTCCAGTGTTCAATGTGATTTCTTCTTTGCTGTTATCCCTCATGGTCCATTTTCCGTTTACTACAGGATATCCAGTCACTCGATGAATAATGCTTTTGGTGATCTTGACTGGTCCATTATCTAACCACATACACATGTCATGAACTTGGCTATGGATAACCTTAATCCATTCATCTTTGAAACCTTTTGGAAAATCTAGGGCACAAGTTAACCCTTTGTCGGCTGAATGTTTGAATTCTACCTTTAGAACTCCATTTTCACACAATTTTCTATAGGATTTTCTCAATTCACTATCACCTAGTTCACCAATCTTAACCATATAACATGATCAAAAATCATGAATCATGAGTACCTTGGGTGGAATGGATGAGAGGGCTCTCATGAAATCACTCTAAATCACACTTTTAGGAATGACTCAAAAATTGAGAAGTTCACATTCATCACTCTATATCAACTGAATTTGCTCTGGTTCTACCTCCATACTCTTAGCTGGTGTGGAAGAACTTGCAGCCATGATCTTTGAAATTAGGGTTCAAGAGATGAAAAATAGAGTACCTCACCAAGTAATTCTTCGTACTATTCACTTTTCACCTTAGGATTGCCGATGACACACTGATGAAATCTTCGATGCTAAACTCAATTAAGATCAATTCTACAAATTACTTCAATCGCTCTGTAAAATAGTAAAAATTGTAAGGTAAAAATGAGATGTCAACTGTTCATCCTTTATAAGCTTCAAAAGATCAAGGTAGGTGAGCATTGAATATTTTTCCTGTTGAGTTAGTGCAGGCCAACTGTCCTCAGCTTTAACACAACTTGCATCCCACTCGGCTCACTAAACTTGGCACTCACTAAAGAACTCAACTTTAGTGTCCATGATTGATGCTCGACACCTATAGTGCAATTTTCTCATCTCGGCATTTTGTCTTCAAAATATGTCCTGGTGCATCTTAACATATGCAAATATGGACTTTTGTACATTTCATGTTAGGAACTGATGTAGGATACGAATTTTTAAATACAGTTCCTTACATACCTCTTTCTCTTAGTTGGAGATGATGTGATCACCCGATCTATTGGATTGGGTGACCTCAGATTCATTAGCTTCACTGCTGCATGGTTCAGACTTCTTAACCCATGTCTTGTTCATATATTCCCTTATTTTCTCAACAGTAGGAGCAAGTACCCTAGTCTTGCAATCTTTCCTTGTATGACCAAATTTTAGACAACTGTGACAAACTAGGCTTCCATTCATCCAACTTTTAGACTTACCTCTGAAATGTGTCCTTATACAATTTTCTAGAACATGTCCATACTCACCACAGTAATGACAACTATGCGATGTATTGTAATCCCAATTGTGAGTATTTCCTTTTCTTGGTGATTTCTCTTGTACCTTTGATGTCCACTGCTGTTTACATTTAGATCTACAATCTTGTGTTCTATGACCATATTTTTGATAGTTATAGAAATTACCATTGAGTCTAGGTGTTTTTCTTTCCTTTGTCTTACATTCATGTGCTTGATGTCCAAACTTATTACAGTTAAAGAAATAACCATTAAAGTTAGTTTTTGGATTGGACTTACCATTCTTACTTTGGAAAATATTTTCTATATGACCTGGTTTCCCACAGTGGTGACAAATAGGTTTGTTGTTTCTCAGCTTTGCATGTCTTCTTTCACCTATATTAGATGATTCTCCATCTTCAGTGGTTGTATGTTGTCTAGTGTGACCTAATCCAGAAGAATCTTTAGGTCTTCTTGATGCTTCCACCAGTTGTTCAAAGTAGCTCATAGCTGCACTTGGATCATTCACTCTGTTATTAAGTTCTTTCTTAGATCTCAATTCATCTTTCAATTGACTATTCTCAGATCTAAGATTTACAATCTCCAAGTCTTTCCTACTGATCTCCTGATTCACAAGTAGTAGCTTATTTTCCATGTCTACTTGATTGACTGTCATTATTTTCACATCATGTGTTCTTTCATCAAGTCTGGTAGTCAGCATTCTCTTTTCTTCTTTTGCCATAGCCTTGTCATCTTTGGCTTTCTTTTTCTTTTCAACAACTTCACACATTCTTATTGATTGGGCTTCCTGTTCCTTTTTCAAGTTTTTTGACTTCTTCACATAGTGCACTGTTCTTTTCCAGTAGATCTACTATTGCTGCATCACTCTAAGTAGAATCTCCATTCTAAAACAGATATGTGGTGTCCTCTTCCTGATAATGAGGGTCATTCATTTGTTTGGCCAAATCTCTCCTTGCAGTCAAGAAATTCTTTAATTCCTGTCTAGCAGTCTCAAGCTATTGTAGTGCTAGCTGAATATCAATCTTTTGATTCTCAATGACTTTACCCATCTTGTAGATCTCCATCTCAAGCTGATTATAACCTTTTTAGACAACTGAGCTCTAATACCAATTATTGGAAATACAATAATGGGAAAGCAAGATACTGAGAGGGGGGGGGTGAATTAGATCTTCAAATTTAAACACTTAAAACAAACTGATCCACATTTATACATATTTGAATCTAATGTAATCTCAAATAGCATCCACACAATGAAATAAATAACACATAACACAATAAATTGGTAACCTAGAACCCAAATAGGTAAAACTGGGGTGGGGATGACACCCACAAAATTCTCCACTACTGCAGTAATAAAGTGTACCTGTTAAGGTTACAAATGTTTGATTACAAAATGTAATCTACCCTGTTAAGAGCTTAAGATCATTACAATCTACCCTATGAAATGATTTGAAACTTACAATGAAGTAAGCATTCTATTACAAGATTAAAGAAAGGTCTGCTAGAACCACTCTGTTAAGATATTCTCACCTAATACAATGATTAGAATGTATCAAGTATTGATCCTTGATTATGCACTCTAATGCTGATGACGGATCTCCTCTTTCCAGTACCTTCTATGATCTCATAATCTGATATAACTTTACTCAGCTATTCACTGTGTTCTCACTCTGCTTGATCTCTACTTCTTAACAAAATAACCCTCTATGCATTCTACTTCTGAAATGCAGTCACTAGACAATTCATCTATTCTCTCCTTGCACTTTAAAATAGGGTTTAGAAGAAATCTAATATACTTGTTCAAATCTGATAGCGAGATCTAGATCAACGATCAAGATCTAATACCCATACCTTGATGGTAAAACAATTAATGTTTACAATAGGTCATGCATAGGATAAAACAATTAAATGCATGACTAACTCTGTATAAGAATATTAAATGCATACATAAGTCGGCCCAAAAAGCTTATATAAGCCGACCAGATCACTTATCCTTGACGTTTGTATCATTCCAGACATGTATACAAAAACTATCTTGCTCGACAATTGACTATATGTCACTTGGCACTTAATATCTCTGTATCCTTCTCAGCTCGGCAATGTAACTCGGCTCAGCAATGTAACTAGGCAAACTGAAAAACTGCTTGGCAATGTTGCTTGGCCTTGCATAGTTTTAGCTCAGCCACAGTGATAGCCAACTAAAAATACCTAGGTGAATGACTAAGTGTTGGTCACTAATCATCAACAAAACTTAGAGATTAACAAAATCATCAATTTTTCCAACCCTTGGAATGAGGTCAAGCTTATTATTTATACACAAGTTTTCCCTAAAACTACCCTAACTTATTTTGCACTTAAATAATATAATACATTTTTCAGTGGCCAGTACTACCTGCACCACACTACAAAGACCTTGAGATGGAAAAGGTCTGACATGTCAGAAGAATGAGACATGAAAGGAGGAGTGGAAGAATCGGCCTTGAGAAGAGAGCGAGAAGGAGAAAAGAAGAAATCCGATCCCCTGGGGATTGAGGATACATGCCTCATTAATGGAAAAGTGGCTCCTTGTCTCCGATGTGCTAGGTGTTATGTTGGAGCGACGCCTTGGGAAGACCACCTGTCAGAACCTTCTTGTCAAGCAATGTGCCTTGTTGGAATCACCCACCTTCTGAAACCCTTATTAACTAATTTTAAAGTGACTGGCTAGCCTTGGGAATCAGGACACTGGTCAATTTAAAGAATACAAGAATATTAGATCTGGGATTCTAGGATCCGAAAGCTTGCGCCCCCAAAGAATAAAGAATACAACATATGCATGGTCGATGGAATTCTCTGGACTCTGAAGAACCTTATTGTTCCTTATTATTTTTGAATGCTTCCAATACTTGGCTTATGCCTTCTTCGTCTAAGTCCTTAATGCTGTCCCATTGACTGGGAACAGCCTCCAACTTTTCCTCAACCAGCCTCGTTCTGGAACTCATCTACCATCTTCATGGCATCATGTGCTCGGATCATCATCTTGGATAATCTTGATAACCTGCCCTGGTCAAAATCTCTGGCAACCAAATAAAGGGATTCCATCCGTTCATCAAATTTACTGAGGACGTAGTCCTCCAGGGTGCATGTCCCAGAGGTGAAGGGATCGACTTGCGATACTATAACCACAAATGCCTGAAATAGGCCCAAGGGATATTGAGCTATGTCAATTTCTCTTTTAGGGCCTTAACCAGTTCCTTTCATACCTCAATTTTGAGGCCAATTCTGGAGTATTGGGGTTGGAGGGAATCATATTATTTGTCTCCCAAAATTCCTACCTCTGTGACGGCTTCTTCTCTGGCATTGGGGATTTCTTCCAACCCGACCTTCCACTTTTCATATTTCTCTAAGTCTTGCTCCCATACAAGAGTGGTGCCATTTTCTTGGCTAATGAGGACGTTGACTGGTAAAGATCTAGGAGGGACACTACTAGAAATTGTCTTATGGTAGCTATCTATTTGGTGACCCACCCGTCCACAGCCTACACTTTCTTCTTCATGGCCCGGAGAGAATCCACATCACCCTGTGCAAGCGAAAATCTAGAGGAAGAGACTTCCAGGTGGATCTCGGCCAAAGGTTGTGTAAGTTCTGCCAAAAGTGTGAGGAGATTAGCATTGGTCTCTCTTTCCTCCTTTAACTTCTATCCCTGTTTAACATATCGAGCCTCCACTACTTTGGTGGCCTCTCTCAGTAGGTCCAGTTCACCCTGCTTATCTCTTCTCGCCAGTGCCACTTCTATAATGTTGTAATCTTTGGGCCTTAGAGATGCTGCATCTACATCTGGAGGAGGTGTTGTGATAGTTGCAACTATGTTTCCTGTTGGACCAGTCCAGAGGGCATGAAATGTCTGTGCCTTCTTAGGCTTTTGAGCCTTTGCATTTTGGGCCATCATTTCGGCCAGGGAGAGAGGAACACCTGATGTAACCACTGGGCCCTTTCTTTTTCTTGATTCTACCAGCCATTGGGGTGGGTGGGGTGGCTTTGGTGTTAAGACCTGGGAATCTAGATTCTCTTTAGAGTTCGGTGGCTCATTCCCAGAATGTACAGTGTCATCGGGCTCTTTTTCTTAGTCCCATTCCTTCTCTTGCTCCCGCTCTCTAGAGGCTTAGTATTTTCTGCCATGTCAGCATCCTCTTTTGTGATATCCAAAACTTCCTCTTCTCTAACATTAATATTACCTATATCTTTGGGGACTTCCTCGTCCCTCCTAGCATTAGCTGATCTAAAATTTACATTTTCTGGGACTTCCCGGTCATTCTGCTGCTGTTGTTCTTCAGCTTCATTGGCCTCATCTACTGGAACGTCTCCCTCCGTTGGAACATCTTCTAGAGGTGGGTGAGGTCTCTGGCCAAAGTTTAACAATGCATCTACCTTTACTACCTCACCAAATGTGCTCTGGGGCATTTGGTTACCTAGAGTAACTGAAGGTGTTTGGAGCATGATGAATGGGGGTACAGTTGATCCCATGGGTCCAATTTCCCTAATCATCGGCTACTCATTTGTGGTTTTCCTTGGTGTATCATCGGTCCCTTGGGCTGATGTCTTCTATTATTTAGGCTCCTTTTGTGTTTCATCCTTGACCTCTTTCTTTGATGTAGCTTCTCCTTCTGGGACTTCCTTTTCTGCGGGGATCTCTCCTTTATCTTGAGTGGTGATCTCTTCAACCACGTGATCAATATCCTCATGAAAATTCATGAGTTCATCCACCCCAAACACATCATCAAAATCATCATGTGGGGGAGGGCTATCAGGAATATCCTCAAGTTTAGGGGAATCCAAACTAACATCAACTAGAGGCATATCTGGCATACCAAGGCTAGTGTTTGCACTTGGAGTGGTGGTCACCTTCTTCTTCTTCTTCTTCTTCTTCTTCTTCTTTCTCAGCAGTGGGACCCTGGTCTCCAAAATACTGGTAGATTCTGTCTCGGCGAAAGTCTATCTGCTCATCATTGTAGCCAATGACAGGGATCCCGTCGGGCAGGCAAATGCCATTGGAGTCACGAGGAGACTAGATGATATTTGCATGCTTATCTGTTGACTGGCCAACATTACTGACTCCATTTGTTTCTGTAGTTGTATCATTATGGGGGTTGGGCTTTGGAGAGGTACCTTAGGCGGGGTACCTTCTTTTTCTTTCCCCTTACTTGTGTTAGGTCTGGTGGTGGCAGCAGAAGTTGAAGCAGACCTTCAGTCAATCGATCCCTTCTGGGTGCTTTTGGGACACACCCAGGAAAAATAATTATGACTAGCCTCCAAAATAGGGTGGCATACTCCCTCAATTGTCAAGTCTTCTAGGGTGGCCCAATCCACCAGAGGGAGATCCAGCTTGTCTAATCCCTCTCCTATGCTGGGTCTTCTAGCAGCCTGTCATTTGAAAAAACCTTCAGAAAAGTTGGGAGGTAAAGCACCTTCATGAGTCCCTTGGACATCCATGAACGTTGATGGGCTTGGAGATCAAAACTGTCTTGATAGTCCGCCCAAAAATCTTTAATATCTTCTTTGTATTACGGGGATGCTCGGGGAAGTGCCAAGACAATCTTTCCTAGAGGATCATAATTTTTCCTTGTGTGGTGGAATTCCACCAGTCCCAGGCTCTTCAACTCACTATCTGCCTCCCTTGTTGCGGCAAGGATGCATGTATAATTCACACACAAAATTTAGAATGGGATGTTAATGACCTTTTTCAATGTGAAGAAGGCGTGCAGGTCTAGGATCTGCCAGCAGAACTCCAAAAGAATGATTCTATCCTCACAATATCGGCGAAGAAGATAGGGTTTCCCAGAGAAGTTGGTCACCCAAATGTAGGTGTGTTGTTGGAACTAAATAAAATAATGGTCGTAAGTACTGACCAGGTTCATTTCCTCCTGTGATAACTAGTACTCAGAGTCTTGGGTAAGTGTTAGAATATTTTGGTAAATGAAAGCATCATTTACCTGACAAAAATTTAGGAAACTGAGTTCCCATTGGACTTGGGGATAATGATCCCATGGTGTTAACTGGCCCGACCCATTCCCAATTTCACCTACTGCTCCCAAAACTGAAAAAGCTAGTCTTTGTTGGGTCAGTGCCCACAAAACCTAAGATGTCATATAGAACTTGGAACTCTAGACGACGCCCTTCAGCTGCATGTCTACATGATTGGCTATGATGGCCACCCAGTTGAAAGTCTGGTTGCGAGTGGTGATGTAGTAAAGAAAGTAATACATCCATGCCAAGAAATCCCAAACATGGGGTAACTTGAAGATCCAGCATAAGAATATAATGCCCGCCTAAATGGGCTCTTTGAAATCCCCGCGGGGAATTTCCAACTTCATCCTTTTATAGTCCTTCTTTGGGGACTTCAACCACTAGTTATTGAGATATTGCCGAGAGACAAGGGCAGCTTCCTCGAACTCCTTTAGTGCCTTGGCCTAGTTTATGATGATGGACCCCTTGAACTATGGAATCCCCAGCCCTGAGGCAAAATTTGCTATGTCCAGAGTGACAATTATTGCTGGATATTGTAATGCCCGGGGATCACCAAGTAGAACAGTCTGAGTAGGTGCATTATATAGTGTTGCCAGTTGAAGTATCAATTTTGGTGATTACACCAAACAAGGAAAGTTTGCAGCCTTTATAATGTCAGAGGCAGCCAAATGAGTGGCCATACTGTCTCCGCCGACCTTCAGCCTGTAGATGGCTTGGATTAAGCCTTGCATTTTAGCACAAAGTCTGAGCTTTGTGTCTGTTATTTCTTAGACTTTGGAATCCACCTTGGATCCCATGAGAATGCCCTCCTTTGGGTATTTGGAGGTCAGTGGTATCTTTTCTAGCATATTTTTGGCCTTGGTTTTGGTGGCCACTCGAGAGGAGGTAGTCGGTAGCTCTGGGCTATCAGGAGGAGTGATCACCTCAGACATTTTGATCACACAATCTACAATCTGCAAGACCAGAGAACCGTCAATACATGGTATAATAATTATAATTTTATGGATTCTGGGGGAATTATTACCGTGTCACACCTTTCCAAAAAGTGTTAGCATATATTAAAATCCTAGAGTATTTAAGAAAAACATGATCTAAATTATGATACACACTCAGGGTCTCTGGGGTATTGAACCAAATGACAAAGATGGAATGAGAACCTAGGGGCCTCGGCACTCAGAGTCTGGAAGAATTAGCCTTTTTCATGTCGATGTGACCAGGAGGAAGCCGTAGTCGATTGACATGGGTTGTCACATGGCGACGTGATAGGCGGCGTAAATGACATTAATGGTGACAAGTGGGCCGACATGAGGGGAATTGAATGCCAGATGGGATAGGGTTTGAATTCCCACTTGTGGGAAATTAATCCCATCATTAAGATGACATGACATAGGATTTGAGAGAAAGCTGCCATGGCTCGAACCAGCAAGGTGCCAAGTTCGAACCATGGTGTGTAATACCCTCTCCGATGATTATACTTGGAATTTTAGTTGGAAACTTTCATTATGATGGTTAGAACTATATGTTTACATTTTTTCTTATTTAGAGGATAACACACTTATCAGATGCTTAGATACACTTATTTATTGTTATCATTTATAAGTTTATGAAGTCTGAAAACATCTATATTTACATGATTTATAAAGACAACCCAAGGATCTGAATCTAACCATGATTATCTATTATGTCTTATGTTTTCATGTATATAAGATGTTTAATGTGTGTTCATGACTCAGGATGAAGTCATAGTTAGTCACTTAGTTGAGGTCCACACGATGTATCAATCCTGGTCATCTATCTTCATATGTCTGTATATATATATTTGCACAGGTGTTTCTTCTTGGTGATGCAGGACTGCAGGTACTGGGTATCGTCTCCACCTGGTCTCATAGGTCTGAGCAATCCCTCAAATCCTCGATCATTGTTGTTGTTACAGAGATATCACCAAGGTTCCATGAGAAGGAACTCAACCTCTGACCCTTTTGATCTTTAGGCGGAGAGTTCCTGATTCAGTCCCTTGTGTTGTTGTTGTATCATTATGTATATTAGTTTGTTGGATTATGGTGATCTTATTGCTTGTTCTTCTCTCTTGCATTTTAGGAGACTAAGGTTGGATATGGTAGCTTTAATTATTCTAAATAATATGCTCGATCATTGTTAGTAGGTAATTTATATGAGCCATTATTTCATACGAGTATAGGATGTTGTGATTGATTTCGCTAATCTTGTTAGAACATCTTGTGTTAGTGAACCACATGTATATATATATATATATAATATAATATAATATAATATATATCATAATTTTACTTTGTATGGAATATGATTTATTATTTGATTGGATAATAATATTTTATAATACCATAATTATAAGATGTTTATAATATTAATAATAATA
>MU227039.1:1912280-1932290 GCA_018584345.1 Thuja plicata
CTAGAGGAAATGAATGTAATGTAGCATTTAATGTGTTTCAATTTGATTTAATTTGGATGGGTAGATTTAGGGAAAAGAAAAGGGAATGGTGAACTTTATGTTAATCATGTTGTTGGAAAAGTAGAAGCAGTTTCATATATGTTTCAAGAAAAGTGGCATGTTTCTTATTACTATTGCTCAAGAAAAGTTAGTAAAATCAATGTGTCAATTTCATATGAGAAATAGTTTAACTCCTAGATAAATTCTTTTACAAAGATTATGCTTTAAATGTTTATGAAAGAAGGTTTAGGGAATATTGATGGAATTAATTGGTTAGTAATCAAATGATAGCATTTATATTTCTCTCTATAGAATTTTAAAGGTTGTGCGATAAGATTTAGTACAGTTAATGATCTTAAAATAATTATAAATGTACTATTAGGGAACCTTGGAAAGATTGTAAGTTAAATGATGTTGCAAATCTTTTAAAGTTCAAAATTTTTCATAATTCGGTACTTAGGTTTTCTTTTCTAAAGAGAATCTTTGTTCTCTTTCCTGGTTCCCTTGCGGGGCATGACATGGTGACTCCCTCTCGATGAGTTCAATAGAATGATTCAAAATGTGATAGAGTGTGACGAGCTTGACAAGATGGAAGGATATACAAGAGGTATAAAGACTAAAATAAAGAGAGCTGAGGTGTATATATAGTATTTACAAAATATTTGAATAATGTATAGAACTTACGAAGGCACAAAAGCTAACCTACGACCATGTACAATATATACTAGATTACAACTGCATAGAGGGCGGACAACCCTTTGGCAGGGCCAACCCACCAATGAGAGGAAAACCAGGAACAATTGCAGAAAATGGAAACAAAAACAAATGAAAGTAAACAAAACGAGCACCACAAAAGGGAAGACAGAAAACTAGAGGAACAGAAAAATAGAGAAGGAAAAATGACAACCTACTTGGAAACGCAAAAGACACAGGGAAGATGAACATAGGAAATGCTCTATAGAAGGTCCACCTTTGAACGATCACAAGCAAACACTGCAAATCAATGATCAATTAGCCAGTAAGCACAAGGAGCAACTCGTTGTTCAATCGCCTTAATCACCTCAATATCTCTCTGAATGCTCTAAGTGTTTTAATCATGGTAACTATGAAAATGATAGGTAACTTCCATTTATAACCCCAGGGTAAAAATAGGTTGCACTTTTCTGACAACTCTGGAAACCTCCAGACTCCAAGGCCAGGGATTCTATGCAACCATACCTTCTCACGAAAGAAGACATGGTGGCAAAGAATCCCGGAGTCCAGAATACGACTCTGGAAAGAACAAACAAACTCCAGGACCGGGTCTTGGAGACACGAGGAAGAAAAACAAAAGAAAGGAAAACCTCACGGAAGAAAATCCCAGAGGGAAAACAAAGAAAACAAAAGAAAACAAAGGAAGAGAAAAAGCAAAAGGGAGGACCCAACATTTTGTTTACAAAATATAGGGACGGGTATGCAAGGCACAACAAATCACAACTATCTAGGATGGATGCCTTAGTGCATTCGAGAACTTTGGAATCTATGGTTAGAAAAACTGGAATAAATCCTTACCTAGAGAATTCTATTTGTAAGATACGAGGTGTCTGAGAGAGATCCAGTTCACCAATGATTCAAATCTTTCAGTCTTTCTTCAGTCGTGAAGTGTGTGCTTTGAAAGAAAGCCAAGCTGATGACCTCTAGGAGAAATAGAGAGAAGACACTAAGAGAATCATGCTAAAGTCATCATATGTTGCACATTTCCCCTGAATACCAGAATTCTCCATTCTTCAGTTCTCTTTTCTTTCTTTTTCTGGGTGGGAAGGCAGTACTCCTTTCACCATGAACATTAATCTTAGCTAATTTTGATGATGGTACTTCTTTCACTTTGACACCCACTGTTAAATTACTAAATAGGAGAGAAAGTTATGGACCCGGGATACTTTAAATGATTTTCAGACTTGACTAATTAATCAGTGCGAACGATCTGCCCTCATGGTGTCCGATTACTTGTTTCTTGAATTTTCCTTTTAACTAATGTCCAGACTGTCAAGATGTAAACCCAATGAAGATCACCCATAACCTCTTACCATACCCAAAAAATAACTCTGGAGCATAGACATATTCCACCATGCTAACGATAGATTCCAAACTCTCCAGTATGCATAAAGCACCATTCCAAAGACTAGATGTTATGCAAAGCATACTGGTCTATAAGATGAAGGAAACATACTGGGAACCCAAAAGAAAACAAGGAGAAACCAAAAGAAAGAAAAAACCAAGAAGAGATGACCCCAGAGGGTGACCAGCAAGAACCATTTACAAGGCACTCCGAATGGAGCACTGGGAAAGAGTATTTACAAGCAAGAAATATACATATATTACAACATTGGGCCAACTCACCGCCTAACTTATTTGAAGTAATGCTTGAGGAACTGCCCATTCATAGGAAATGGAATGGATTCCCCAGTCATGGTATTGAGGAAATAAGTGTTAGCCCCACATATCGCAGATATTAGGTATGGTCCAAGCCAGAGCCATTGGAATTTAGTGTGCTTTCCCTTATTTTCCTAGGCATTGTCCCACAAGAGGACCAAGTTTGAAATCTGAAAGGACCTAGTGCGGATGGAGGAACAAAGAGACTTAGTCCTTTTGGGCATCTATTGTTTAATAATAAGTATACCAGGTTGGTATACCATGGATCTTGAGTGATGGGCTCCACTGTGTATGTCTGGCATTCGATGTTGGGAGTCTTTTTTGCCATCGCTCTACATAGTCCCTGACTTCAGACTATCTTCATGGGTTGCATTTCCAAATTGTATTTTTGGAGGATGGCGATCCATTTACCCTATTTTTCACCCAATTCACTATGTATCAGAAGAGACTTAACATTTTGGTCTGGGATGATAACATTCACTTTGATTTGGAGAATGTAATGCTAGAATTTATTCACAGTGTGAACGAGAGAAAAGGCATGCTTTTCCAAAGGTGAATACCGGACTTTGGTGTTCTTAAAGGGGGAGCTCATGAAAGCTATTGGTCACTCTTCCCCTTTGACCTTCTAGGTAAAAACTACCATGGTAGAATGCGACAAAGCAAAGGAGTATATGTGAAAGGGGAGGGAATAGTTCAGACTAGCCAAGACTGGGGCCTCCATGATCATTTATTTAATCTGGGTGAATGCCTGCTTTGCCTCAGGACTCCACTCAATCTTAGTATCTTTCTTCATCATCTCATCCAGTGATGAACCACTAGACAAAATTGATCTTCCCAAAGAAAGATCTCATTTCCTTCTTGCTGCCAGACATTTGTAGATTTAGCAATGCTTCAACTCTCTCAGGGTCAATAGATATACCCTTCTCGGAGACAATATGCCCGAGCAGCTTCCCTTCAGTGACCCTGAATATACATTTCTTAGGGTTGAGGGATATTCTATACCAGTCTTTCACAAATCTGGGTGAGGTGGGTGGAATGATCATGCCTATCCCAAGAAAAGATGGTCAAATCATCCATGTAGATGATTATGCATTGGTTCACTAGGCCTTCAAATGCAATGTCCATAGCCTTCTGAAATGTGGCCCCTGCATTGATCAGGCCAAAGGGCATCCTTCGGTATGCAAATGTTCCCCACTTGGTGGTGAATGTCATTTTGTCTCCATCTTCATACTTAACCATGACTTGGTTATACCCGGAGTACCCATCTAGGAAGGACATCATTTGTGATGCGTTGATGATATGAATTACCTCATCCAAAGAGGGGAGAGGGTGATTATCATTCTTCAATGCCTTGTTTAAATTTTGAAAATCCATGCAAAGGCAGATATTGTCACTTTTCTTCCTCATAGGGACGAGGTTGGAAACCCACGTAGTATGCCAGATTGGGAAGATGATCTGGGATGACAATAGTTTTTGTACCTCCTCATGAATTAGAGGCTCAATTAGTGGGTTAACCGGTCTTTACTTTTGTTGAAAGGGCTTAGCATCAGGTTCTAGTGGGATAGTATGGGTCATGATGGATGTATCATAGGTCTTAAAATTATCATACCACCATGCAATTACATCAACGTATTCTCAGAGAACCACGAGAATCTTCTCCTTCTCCTTAGGGGAGCAGGAGGTGCCAATGTGTACCAACTTTTCTTCATCGGCCTGGCTGATGTTCACTTTCTCAAATTTTCTTCCCTCGGAGGAGAATGATATCTTTTCCTGGTCTCAAGGGTTTGAGTTGAAGACTCATTCTAGTGCTACCATCCCCTTAGGGATGTTTTTGGTTGGTAAGTCTATGATCCCATCATCTTCCTCACCCTGCCCAATGTCGTTGTGAACTCTTTCTTCCACTATTTGATCTTCAAAAATACCAAAATTGGCCATGAAGGCTAGGATATGTTGATCATCTTCAAAAACTTGAAAATGGGTGACATTGTCTGGGATGGATGGGGTGTGGATCATCTCAACAAAGAATTTCCGAAGTTGGGAGCCAGCCATTGGATCAAGAGTGCTGGCGGATACGGCGAGGGCATCTGGAATGTAGTTTCTTTTCTGGGGAATGAGTTCAATGCCAAAGGCATCAAAATATTTAATGAGGCTCCATGCCCACTTACTGTATGCAACTAACCTTTTATCATGACAAGTGTATTGGCTCTGGACTTGCTTTATGATCAACTTTGAATCACCCAATGCCTAGAGGCAAGTGATTCCCTTTCTTAGTGAAAATAGGAGTCCAAGGACTAAGGCCTCATACTCCGTAACATTGTTCGTGCAGTTGAACTACAACCTATAAGATGCAAGGAAGGATTTTCCTCATGGGTTGATCAATTCCACTCCGGCCCCATAGCCTTGTTTGGATCGGGACCCATCAAACTTCAAGGTCCACAAATCACTATTTATTGTCTGGGGCTGGGAAGGCGAAGTGGGCTTTGGATTGTTTTTGGGAAGGTTGGGAGGAGTTTCCTCTGACTCTGATAGTGCTTGGGTAAGGTTTCCCTTTAGAGAAGCCTGTGGTTGGGATTCTTGGACTGGTGACATCATGGAGACATCACCGAAGTGATTGCTGGGTCCAGGTGTATCCAAAAAGTGTTCATTCTCCTGGAGGGCATTGATATGATGGGTAGAAACAAAAAAATAGGGCTCACACTCTAGTTTTGAATGTTTCTAATAGTGCACCCGGTACCAGGTGCTAGACAAGCATGTAGCTGGGGTCACTGCAATACCTTGTGAGTTAACCTCGCCCCTTAGCTTTTCGTCTAGGTCCTACATTCTCTGGGAAACAATGGTATCTTCCCTGGGGTGAAATCAAAGGTCAATATTTCTAGGGGTCGGTACACCCCAGGGGAAGTCTCAAAGAAGAGGACTTCATTCACCCTCCCAAATTTGGTGAGGGTTTGTTTCATCTGGGTCTCACTTTCTACCTGGATCTAGTTAGATTCTCCCTCCCAAGGGAGCCATAAGTGGGAAAAGTCATTCGAGAAATACCTGTTAAGGGACTTGGACCAATTCCAACTTAGCAACATCCCGTAGGTCTTTGTGATGTCCACCACTTGGATATCAATTACGCTTGCTATCCTAGGGTCTTGGATGAGCTGAATCCAAACATTCTTCAGCTCACCTACCATTTTTACAGTAGTTTTTTCTAGTTGGAATACTCCGCCATTGGATGGAGTAGGATACAATCTGAGACTCTGGCATATGGATAAGGGCATGATGTTACCCGAAGCTCCAAAATCTACCAAGCAATTATAAAGGTTCTTCCCTTGTATGTTTAAGCCTAGTAAAAAGTGACGATCCTCAGTGTTTCCCTAGAAGACAACCGCGTTGGCATCATCAAAAGTGATAGTCTTGGGTGGGAGACTGACAGTTTCTGAGTTTCGCAAGAGCTTCAGAAGAGACTTCCTCTACTCGGGATAGTTCAACAAAAGCTTCATCAAGGTCATGGAGGTGGTAGTTCATTCTAACACCTTTGCGATGTCAAACCTCCCTCTGGCGAATTGTTGGCTTCCCTTGGCTGGGTCTTTAGCTTGGTTAGACCTAGACACTTTCGGTGGGAAGGGGTGATCAAGTGTGTTATCCTAGGGAGGGGTATCTTTGGGAGGTGTGGGCATGTAAACTGGTCCTTTACCATCCTAACTCTGAGTGTTGTAGGGAGTCCATGGGTTGGTGAAGGCATTGGCCTCAAAGTACAGAATAGATTTGTCAAAGAACCCCTCTAGTTTAGGTTCTTCTTTGTTTCCCTTGTCTTCTCCAAAGAAGATGGTCTCATAGGTGAAGGAACCATGAGTGGGCTCTTGAATAGGGGTTTCTGGAGGAGTAGGATCAACAGTGTGTTGTCTTTCTAGTTGGGAGATCATAATGACCTTTTCCAACGTGGAACAATTCAGCTTAGAATGGGAGCCCATGTTGTGCAACCTACACCAGTTGGTCAGGGGCTGGAGTTCTATGACTGACATGAAATAGGAAGGTACAGCACCACCCTGATTGGTGTTTTTGATTTGGAGGAGGACCTCAGGTGTTAGTGTTGTTTTTCCATTGCTGTTGGATGGGCTGAGGCCCATTGTTGTAATTCCTTCCTCCGGCATTGGTATTTTGTTGGTCAGAGAAGATATTCCCTCTCTAGGAATTGGTGTTGTGGGGTGTAAGAGACCCCACCTTTAGCTATCCCATGTCCATAGTTAGTGAGGAAAATAGTTGCCAGATGGATTCAACTTTGACGGACAACTGGGTGTTCACGTCACAATGTGATGGTTGTTGTTGTTGGTTCCTAGGTAAGGTAGAATTAGGTACCAGAGTCAAGGGTGGTAATCCTCTAGCCATGGGAAATTGGAAGAAAGACACTATTGAAGGTTGTGTTTGTGGTTGTTGTGGCTAGTTCTAGGGAATGAATTCCAGACCTAGTATTGTCTGGGCTTGTGATGGGTATATGTACCAGGCTTGTTGGTCTATCGGTGGTGGTGGGGGATTCAAGGCCATCATAGGGGCACCCATTTCCTTACTGGGGTTGTATCCCTAAGGGTAGGAAGTTCCACTGGGTATCATGTTGAAGGGCATGATCTGCTCAATCCTACCAGGAGATTTGTTAAGACCACAAGACAACTCCAAGGCTAGGTTGTAAACCTTTGCCAAAGTATCTCAATCAGTGGGGGCTGTAGTTCTCCATAGGAGAGTGGAAATGAAAGGGTCCATTGTGTTTAGGTATGTCTGGATTGTCACTTCTTGGGATGGGATGAAAGGACCCATGCACCACTTCAAGGCACATTAGAACCTATGATTGAATGCTGCAAGGGGCTCATTTGTTTTGTTCCTAATGGAGATGAACTAGTTGTGGGACCATGTTGGGTCCATGTGTATGCCAAAGGCTGCCAGGAAGGCGTCTTCCATGTCTTGCCAACTGTTGATTGAGTTGGTGGGCAGGTTGAGGTGCCAGTTCAGCTCATTCTATCCCAGAAATAGAGGGAACATCTAGGTCACAACATCTTGATGTTGGATCCGGTGTTAGTTCATGGCATCTTTGTATGCCTACAGATGTTCTTCTATGGTTTTTGAGCCTAAGTGCTCATATCGGGGGCAAATCTTTTCTAGGTGCATAGGGAGATCGTTGGTCACACCCAGAAAAGTTCCCATTGGGGACTCAGTGTTGCCAAAGTAAGAAGCCATCGGGGGTGTTAGATTTTTCTGAGGCTGAGTGTTAATCCCCAGGGTTGTTTGGGAGACTTGGGTATTCTGAGATGTAGTAGATCCCCAGACAATAGTGGCTGGCTTGGCTTTTGGGGTCCATTTCTTTTGAGTGGGAAGCTTGAGTTTGACAAACCTTCTGGGATTGGGGGCTTCTAAGGATTCTTTCGAATTGGGCTGGTGAAAATGACCCAATCCCACTAAAGGTTTGCTTCCTAAAACTATGGCTTGGGGAACCCTCAGGCAGTGTAAAGTCTAAATCCTCAGAAGGGGCCAAGCTCATGCCCTCCTTCTAGTTCCAGTTTCTATTGACGGGGGTTTGTGACTGGGTCCACCAATAGATTTAAGTTGTCATTGGGTACCAGGGTACCAGCCAACTTTGCCTATAAAGGTTTTCTAGAGAAATGTGATTCTCTAGGCCTTCAAGCATGTGAGATTCAAGTCTCTACAGTGCGGGAGCTAAGTTGGGCGTTGTGACTATTATGTTCAGTGGGATAGCTGGTTATCTTGGATCATCTTCTCCGAGGATTTAGGTAAGTAGGGTCTCCTACAAGCATTCGTTAATCATCAAATAAACTTCAAAAGATATGCTAGGGTTAGAAGTATTCCATCTATCTATAGTCATGCAAATATATTCAAAACATCAACCAAGCTCTAACATGCTACGCTAAAATACTAAATGCGTGCACAACCATTAGTTCATACATATTGAATAGCAAGGAAAAAGAAGGTCGTTAATCTACTTAAAATATTAGAGAAAGGGACATAAGAAACATATAGCACAAAAAGTATTAAGTCAGAGATCGAGAGACAAACAACAACATTGCCATAATCCTTCTTTCTTCATTAATGGTGTTCCAGCATCACTGGTGAGTACATCAATAGGCTCCAAGGGAGCGTCTATCTATTGAAAGATTCTAAAGACTAAGGAGCATTGAGCTCTGCAACTATGAGAACTAAAAACTAAAAATTCTATAGCTATGGACTGCAAAATCATCAATTTTGCCGACCCTTGGAATGAGGTCGGACTTATTATTTATACATAAGTTTGCCCTAAAACTACCCTAACTTATTTTACACTTGTTACCCAAATTTTCCCATTATGAAGATTTTGGCTACAGGTGGAGTAAAATGAGGCTCCCACGAGGGTTGAGCCCAACCTGTGAGGTAGACCTTAGATTCTGATCTTGGTTGTGTTCTTTACAGTCTCTTCAGTCCCTATTTTTCTCTTGCCCACACAAAATAATCTAAGTGTTGAAGAACCTATGTATTTGATAAAACCCTAGTTACCTGAGACCTATTCTATTTCCTTATTACCTTTTGGGTGACTTAATTTCTTCAAATTCCCATGTGTGCATTTCTACCTTGCATTAAGTCTCTAAGTCACATGATGAAAATAAAATATTCCAAATCATCTGATGACCCAGAAACTCTCACTAGTCTCATGATCTCGTGAAAGAAAAACATATTCCATTTTGATCACGAGACTCAAGGATGCTCGTTGGATCAAATGACGATTGGAGGGGAGTCGGGTAATATCTTAATATAAACTAGATTTGGCAAAGGATCTAGAGATCACGTGACTTAGTGTAATTCCTACCTACAGGTGTGACTTAAGTTCGGAGATGAGTTAAGTTATAGCCTTTCGGTTGGGTGGTCTCGTAATCAAGGGGAATATTCTATCAAGACATAGAGACTTGGAAACCGCCGTCCAATTTAAAGAAGGTTTAACACTTGTCGCGTAATCTCATGATAAATGCAGGGTTAGTGGAAAGGTTGGGAGACTTAGCGGCAAAGAGAAGGAATTAACCCGAGGTTATGAGACATTGCCCAGGTAAATAAGGTGATCCAATGGCTACATTTTAAAGTATAAAAGGATTGAAATCTCAGCCATCAACATAGATATCCATGCCGCCTATGACCGTTAGGATTTAAATATTCAAAGGAAATTCAAATATCTAATCTTAGAAGTTATTACAGAACCAGCTTGCAGAGAGGTAGATGAATCGGTCGACTTCGCAGAAGAAAAATTGATAGTGGTAGGAAGATTTCAGAAATATATCTGATTGATCAAAGATATTTCAAGGATGAATTTATGAATAAAATTGACAGTGTTAGGTTTTCTAAAAAAATCCTATTGTAATCAATTGTAACCCTAACAAGATCATATTGACTCCAAGCCTGCGTGCTGGGGAGTATATATGTTAGTTTTGAGAGCCTTTAGAGCTCAGAGTTTTTCTAACTTGGAAATTATCGGTGGCATTCTTTCTACCCTTTGATTTCTATAGTTTGTAATCTTTCATTGATATTTAGATATTGCAAAAGCTTTTTGTGACATATTTTATGTTCCTAGGCTTTCTTTTCCAAATCTCTCTTACTGAATTAGAATATATTGAATGATTTTTAGTAAAACATTGGAGTCCCTGAGCCCTCTTTCTTTTTGCAATAGTGTGTACTAATGTGGATGATTTGATTTAGATGAGTTTGTGGATATTCTATAGTCCCCTGTCATTTTGTCTCATTCCTATGCCAAATTGCAAAAGTAGATGTCTGTTTGCAGGTCATAGTCCATGTCTACTTATAGTAAATATGTTATTGTTTGTGAAATTACTTCTGTCCCTGAATAGCCTCTGTTGGTCTCGGGCCTCTCTATGAAATATTTATGCAAGCCTATCTAGGAAGTTGTGTTCTATTTATTCCAAGGTTTCATGCTGAGATTAGTCAATTTATTATGATTCAGGTCACCTTCGGTGTATCACCTAGTAGGATAATTTGCTTTCAGTTATTTCCCTTTCATGCATTCCTTCTATCCCTTTTCCCTCAAGAATTTACTTTCATGTTAAGAAGCAAATTTGGGTGACATATCAAGAGGAACCAACCTAGAATCTGGAGGTCTTGTCTTGGTTAGAAAAAGGTCCCACAACCTTGAGATGATTCCCATGTTACACTAGATTACCAACACTATGAGAGCTTGGATAAGGGTGCAAATCTAGGTGTCTAACAGTTCTGGCACACCCAGTGGGACTCCAATAGAAGTTTACTTACTAGGATTATGCTATTTCTAATATACTAGTTGCATAATAAAGACTTAAAGAGGTTTTCCTATCAAGTTTATTTGGTGAATCCATTGGTGAAGAAAGAAAGACTCAGTCCTGTTCAAAATTTATGAGAAAAGTTGAAACAAGAAGCTTAAAGATTTCTAAGTTCACATAGTTGCCTTCCAAAAGGAACTATAAAAGATCATCTCAAAGAACACCCCCTACTAGGAGGGTACAATCTACACCACCTGATACTTCAGAGAGGAGACCATGGCCTTTTCATTCCAAAAAAAGAGGAAGATCCCTAACTAGGGAGCTACAAGAAGATTCAACTCCACCCTTAAATACAACTCACACAGTTTCTATTCAGCAAGTTACAGCTCCTGCAATGGCTAGGCCATTTTCTTTTTCCCCCTTTAATCAAGGAAGCCCCTTGAAATTTGCTCAACATCATGATGTACCCCTGGTAGTACTTAAAAGTCTACTTGATTTCATAGGTGAAGGGAAAACAACAGCTTTTGAACACATAAGAGATGTAACTACTATCTGTAGTATACATAACATCACAAAAGAAGATGTGGCTACCAAGCTATTAGCAACCTCTTTCAAAGGTAAGGCCTTAGAATGGTTTAGAACTCTCACTGTTAGTTCCATTAATTCATGGGATAGATTAGGAGATGCATTAAGTAAATACTTTTAGGATAAATTAGATAACCTATCCCTAGTTGAGAAACTAACAACCATTAAAAGAGCTCCTCAGGAATAGATGATAGACTTCAATAGCAGATTTCTTAAGATGTGTAATAGAATTCCTACCTCAGTAAGAACTTCAGCTGATCATGCCTTTCTATATTTTTTAAGAAGTCTAAATAGCAATATTTCTGTCATGGTTCAATCTATGGGAGGTACTTCATTACCTCAAGCTTTTGACATTGCTGTCAAGGCAGAGAACTATTTAATACAAGCTGGCATGATAGCCCCGAGGCCACCCATGCCCATATTCCCTGACATACAACCAAGCATGCCTTTGCAAATAACTCTAATTCCTCCAATACCCACTATTGTAACACCTCAAGCAAGTACCAGTTATGGGGAAGCAAGGGAGGACCCTTCCCAGGAGCTATTAGAATTAAGAAGAAATCATCAAGAAATGAAGAAATTAATGTAGACTATGAGCAATGAGCTGATTAGTATAAAGAAACAAGGACAGGGGAGTAGGCCCCCTCTTCAGTAGAAAAATTAGAGTCCCAATCAACAATATCAAAATCAAGGACAATCTTATCAGCAGGATAGACCCCAATTTCAAGGAGGTTATCAAGGGCAGAGGCAAAACTACAATTAGAGACCATCTCAGACTTATAATCCTACCCCTCTCAATTTTTCAAATCCAGTTAAGGATGTGGTCCCAAGTCAAAATAATCTTACTATAGAGATGGAGTGGTGTTACCCTTGCAATCAGTCTCATAACCAAACAACAAGCTTAAATGGGAGGGTACACCAAGCACTGATGGTTCAAAGCGACTCACTTACCCAATCAGAGGTTTCTCCCAGTGAACCATCTCCTCACCATGAGGCACAACATGATGAAACCACTCTTTTTAATTGGGAGTGACAAGATTTCAATGGAGTAAATTGTGAATCCACCATTTTTGCCAACACCAGGTCTAAAAGAAGAGCTCAAGATATGGAGCAAATAGGAGATAGGGCTTCTACATCTGCAAAATCTTCACTGACCTTTGCTCCTATCATGTTGAAAAAGGTCCCCGCCATTCCAGTCAAAGAAAATTTACCTTCTAAGGAGACTGAGCCTATCATAGTAAAGATGCACCAAAGAATACACATAGCTGTACCCTTCAACATAGTGGATAATATGAAGAAAAAAAATATCACTATGTCTATGTGGGACTCTTTGTCTATTCTGGGACAACCTAAAATATTAAAGAAAGCAATGACTGAAGAGGTAATTCCTCAGCCCTCTACAATAAAAGAGGTTGTCAAGCCAATATTGGTTAACACTGATCATAGGGAGGAGGTTCCAAGAAACAATTCCAAGGCTAATACCGTGCAAGGTAGGAACTCAAAACCACCCCCTTTTTATGTATCTTTAATTATTGGAAAATCTTTGATACACAATTGCATGGTAGATAGTGGGGCTACTAGAATTGTTATGCCTAAGAAGGTGGCTGACCAAGTAGGTTTGAAATATGAGCCTTTCCAAAAGAAAGTTACCTAGCTTGATGGTTCTTTAGTGAACACAATAGGTGTAGCTAAGGACACCAGTCTAGTCCTCCATGCAAGCCCCAATTTCTCTATCCTGCTCGACATATACATAAGAGACCTCCCTGCTCTATTTTCCATATGCTTGTCAAGGGAATTTATAGCCAAGATAGGAGGGTATCTTTTCTCTAATTGGTCACACATGCTTTTTCATACAAGGTATGGGACCAAGGTCACTATCAAGTCTAAATCATTGGCAACACACCATGTAGAACCTTATGTGTCCAATGTACTTAACGCAAGTTGTCTTGCACTCGATGATGATGACTTCCCAATCATCAGGGAAAGAACCACCAAGCTATAAGGTATCCTAGACATCTATCTAGATGAATTAGAATCTCAGAGACCCTCTAAGGCCCAGGTCAATGTTATTTGAGATGCTGGTTTGGGGTCTTATTTGATTCAAGAAGAAAATTGCATAGAGCCAAATCTCTCCAAGGGAAACAAAGGTTTAGAATATCAATGCGGCCAAGTTTGGGAGCTATAATTCAATGGTGCTAGAAGCAAATATGGTGTTGGTGGTGGTGCAATGCTAGTTTCTCCAAAAGGGGAGAAGTATTATGCTGCCTTTAGGTTCAGTTTCTCCTACACTAGTAACACTGTTGAATATGAGAGCCTAATGAATGGGTTGGAATGGGCTAAAAAGAGAGGGATCAGAACCCTAAAGGTATATGGTGATAGCAAGCTGGTTGTTAGCCAAGTAAGATGGATAAGTGTGACTAAAAGTGATATAATGAGAGCATATAAGCATCGAATTTGGGATGCAATTGAAGATCTCCATGCTTTCAATATCGTCGCAATCCCTAGGAAGTTGAATCAGAATGCAGATAGATTAGCTGCTGTTGGATCTCAGTATGATATCCCTACAAGTATTTCAAAAGAAAGGGATCAACACCATATCAAAGTGATTTTCAGACCTTCTATTCCTGATAACAATATCAATTGGAAAGTGTTTGATAGTGACGAACAAATTCTACAGTTCCTCTTTGAAGAGGACATTTTCTTAGAACATAACCAAGATAGATTATTGTAGAACTATGGTGATCAAGTGATACAACTAAGATCCAATAAGATTCCTAAAGGGCTTGTCACCCTGGAGTCTGTCTTCAATAGAGATGACCAAATGCACAAGAGCAAAGTTGGCCTGGTAGTCCAGCAAGAACATTGTCTTGAATTAAAGTTAGAACCAGGTAAAAGTTTACAATTTGGGAAGGTAAATACTAATTCAGAAGAACAGGCTTACACCCGATTATTTCAAGAGTTCAATGATGTCTTTGAATGGAAATATGAGGACCTCAAAGGGTTTGATCCTTCCCTTGCTCAACATACCATTGAATTAGAGCCTATTGCCAAACCGGTTAGGCAGAAGAAAAGGCATGTAAATCCTAAGTTAGAACCACTCACGCATAAAGAAGTCCTCAAATTAATAGAGAGCGGTATCATCTACCCCATCAATCACACCAGTTGGGTTTGCAACCTTGTTCTGGTTAGGAAGAAGAATGGTGAGTTAAGGATATGTGTTGACTTCAGAGACCTTAATAGGGCATCGCTAAAAGACCATCATCCATTACCCTCTATGGGGTAGATCCTACAATGTGTCTCTGGATCTGAGAGATTTTCATTATTGGATGGCTATTCAGGATACAATCAGACCCTGGTTCATGAAGAAGATCAATATAAGACTGCGTTTACAACCAAGTGGGGGACCATGGCTTATCAAAAGATGCCCTTTGGTTTGTCTAATGCAGGTGCTACTTTTCAAAAGGCAATGGATATGGCCTTTAAAAGCCTCATGTACAAATTTGTACTGGTCTATTTAGATGACATAACTATTTATTCTAAACATGCAGAAGACCATATCAAACATCTAAGGAAAATATTTGAAAGGTGTAGAGAATTTTGGATATCTCTTAATCCTAAGAAATGTGTGTTTGCAGCCCATGAAGGAAAACTATTGGGATATATAGTATCCAAAAATGGAATTACAGTAGACCCTAAAAGGATTGTAGCTATTCTAGAGCTAACCTTACCACATCATAAGAAAAGTATTCAATCTTTCATAGGAAGGACTAACTTTGTCAGGCGTTTCTTTCCTAATATTGCAAATATACTAAAGCCTTCGACAACAATGTCGAAGAAGAATACATCTTTCTGTTGGAGCAAAAAAGGGAAGGCTAGTTTCCAAACCATTAAAGAGTCTCTGACAGAAGCCCCTGCCCTGTTAAACCCAAACTTCAGTAAGGATTTTATCTTTTACGCTTATGGAGGATCAGAGTCTATTTCTGCAATATTGACCAAAGAAAATTCTAAAGGGTTGGAACAACCTATTGCTTTCTTTAGAAAAGGTCTAGAAGAATATGAACAAAGATATTCTTTTGTGGAGAGACACGTACTCACTGTAGTGAAGAGGCTTATGAATTTTAGATATCTGTTAACCCACAACAAGGTACAATTGAAAGTAACTCATCCTAGTGTCAAGGAATTCTTGCTTTCTAGGGACCTGAATGAAAAAAGAGATGGTTGGATTACTAAGGTCATGCAATACAAAATTAATATCCAAGTCACCAAGTTAGTAAGAGGAAGAGGTCTTTGTGAGCATCTGACAGAGGATGAGAGTTCAAAGGAATAAGAGAAAATAGATGCATCACTAATCATGCATTCAACAGAAGATCATGCAAGGGCAGCAGGTTGGTTGCCTAACATGATCCATTATTTCAAAATAGGGGAATGCCCTGTAGATCTAAATTTACAAAAAGGAGGTACTAAAGGTTACAATCTATTCCTTTTGTGCTGATAGATGAAATTATTTTTATAAAGGATCACAATGGTGTCCTTTTGAGGTGCATAGGTTTAGAAAAGATAGCAGATGTCCTATTTGAATTTCATGACGGACCTTCTGGAGGTCACTTCTCTCCTAGGACTACTACTTTGAAGATCATGAGGGCTGGATACTATTGGCCATCCATCTTCAAGGATAGCCATGATCACGTAAGGAAATGCATCAAATGTACCATGTTTGCAGGAAAAGAAAAAATTGTAGCCTTGCCCCTTCAGCCCATCAGAGTAGAGCAAACTTTCATAAGATGGGGCATAGATTTCATTGGCATGATCAATCCTCCATCAAGTACAGGTCATAAATGGGTAATTACTACAACAGATTATTTTACTAGATGGACAGAGGTGGTGGCATTGAAGGAAGCAAATGAGAATGCTATCCTAAGCTTTTATGATGATATAATTCACAGATTTGGTGTCCCTAACTCCATTATTTTAGATAATGCATTAGCATTTATAGGCCTGAGAGTGACTGAATGTGCAGTCAAACATGGAGTTTATTTGAACATTAGTTCAAACTACTACCCTCATGGTAATGGTTTGGCAGAATCAACGAACAAGAACTTGATTAGGATAATCAAGAAAACCCTACAAGACAACCAAAGAGATTGGCACACCAAACTGAAATCTACGTTGTGGTTAGACAGAATTACCCCAAATAAGATCATTGGGAATTCTCCCTACATGCTAGTGTATGGAAGGGAGGCTAATTTGTCCATTTTAACTGAATTGCCAGCCCTGGACTTAGCCACTCAGTATATCTTGTTTGAAGAAGGGGATCTTTTGTAGGTTAGGTATGCTCAGATTATGGAATTAGAAGAACACAAAGATAAGTCCATGAAGGATAAAAAATTCCACCAGATGCAGACAAAGAAAAGCTTTGAAAAGAGATCCAGGGCTAGGAGTTTCAATATTGGAGATATAGTCCTCAAATGAGATGAATTCAAATCAAAGCCTGGAAAACATACTAAGTTTGATTCCTTCTGGGGAGGTCCATTCATCATCACAGAGTGCAAGGAACATAATGCTTTTCAACTATCAACTCTTGGAGGAGTTCCCTTGCCCATTTTGGTAAATGGATTCGATTTGAAACTTTGTTTTGAGGTTTGTCCTTCATTGTAAATATTGTAGATGATTTCCCCGCTATCTGTTCTTTCTTTCTAGATTAATTTCCTGCTTTCCTTAAAGTGCTTGTGTGCAGGTAGTTGTTTCCCCTTCTAGTTTCAATCTGCTTCCAAGTTTCTATTTTGATCAAGTAATGATTCTATGCCCAATGGATGTCAAAGGCTACTAGTTTTCAATGTCTAGCAGGCAGACATCCTGCAAAAATTGCCAAGAATGTTACCCAAATTTTCCCATTATGAAGATTTTGGCTACAAGTGGAGTAAAATGAGGCTCCCATGAGGGTTGAGCCCAGCCTATGAGGTAGACCTTAGATTTTGATCTTGGTTTTTTTCTTTACAGTCTCTTCACTTCCTGTTTTTCTCCTGCCCATGCAAAATAATCTAAGTGTTGAAGAACCTATGTATTTGATAAAACCCTAGTTACTTGAGACCTGTTCTATTTCCTTATTACCTTTTAGGTGACTTAAGTTCTTCAAGTTCCCATATGTGCATTTCTACCTTGCATTAAGTCTCTAAGTTTCTCGATGAAAACATAATATTCCAAATCATCTAGCGACCCAGAAACTCTCGCTAGTCTCATGATCTCGTGAAAGAAAAGCATATTCCATTTTGATCATGAGACTCAGTGATGGTCATTGGATCAAATGATGATTGGAGGGGAGTTGGGTAATATCTTAATATAAATTGAAGTTGGGAAAGGATCTGGAGATAATGTGACTCTATGTAATTCCTACCTATAGGTGTGACTTAAGTTCGGAGATGAGTTAAGTTACAGCCTTTCAGTCGAGTGGTCTCATAATCAAGGGGAATATTCTATCAAGACACAGAGACTTGGTGACCACCATACAATTTAAAGAAGGTTTAACACTTGTCACATAATCTCATGATAAAGCCATGGTTAGTGGAAAGGTTGGGAGACTTAGCGGAAAAGAAAAGGAATTAACCCGAGGTTATGAGACATTGCCTGGGTAAATAAGGTGATCCAGTGGCTACATTTTAAAGTATAAAAGGATTGAAATATCAAACATCAACATAGATATTTGCACTACCTATGACTGTTAGGATTTAAATATTCAAAGGAAATTCAAATATTTAATCTTAGAAGTTATTACAGAACCAGCTTGCAAAGAGGTAGATGAATAGGCCGACTTAGCAGAAGAAAAATTGATGGTGGTAGGAAGATTTTAGAAATATATCTGATCGATCAAAGATATTTCTAGGATGCATTTATGAATGAAATTGATAGTGTTAGTGTTTCTAAAAAAATCCTATTGTAATCAATTGTAACCCTAACAAGATCAAATTGACTCCAAGCCTGTGTGCTGGGGAGTATATATGTCAGTTTTGAGAGCTTTTAGAGCTCAGAGTTTTTCTAACTTGGAAATTATCTGTGACATTCGTACTGCCCTCTGATTTCTATAGTTTGTAATCTTTCATTGATATTTAGATATTGCAAAAGATTTTTGTGACATCTTTTTTGTCCCTAGGCTTTCTTGTCTGAATCTCTCTTACTAAATTAGAATATATTGAATGATTTTTAGTAAAACATTGGAGTCCCTGAGCCCTCTTTCTTTTTGCAATAGTGTGTACTACTATGGATGATTTGATTTAGATGAGTTTGTGGATATTCTACAATCCCCTGTCATTTTGTCTCATTCCTGTACCGAATTGCAAAAGTGGATGTCTGTTTTTTGGTCATAGTCTGTGTCTACTTATAGTAAATATGCTATTGTTTGTGAAATTAATTCTTTCCCTAAATAGCCTTTGTTTGTCTCAGGCCTCTCTATGAAATATTTATGCAAACCTATCTAGGAAGTTGTATTCTATTTGTTCCAAGGTTTCATGCTGAGATTAGTCAATGTATTATGATTCGGGTCACCTTTGATGTATCACCTAGTAGGATAATTTGCTTTCAGTTATTTCCCTTTCATGCATTCCTTTTATCCCTTTTCCCTCAAGAATTTACTTTCATGTTAAGAAGCAAATTTGGGTGACATATCAAGAGGAACTGACGTAGAATCTGGAGTTCTTGTCTTAGTTAGCAAAAGGTCCCACAACCTTGAGACGATTCCCATGTTACAATAGTTTACCAAGACTACGAGAGCTTGGATAAGGGTGCAAATCTAGGTGTCTAACAATACTTAAACAATATAATACAATTTCAAGTGGCTGATACTACCTGCTGCATGCTACAAAGACCCCGAGATGGAAAAGGTTTGACATGTCAGAAGAATGAGACAAGGAAGGAGTGGAAGAATCAGCCTCGAGAAGAGAGCCAGAAGGAGAAAAGAAGAAATTTGATCCCCCGGGGATCAAGGCTACATGCCTCATTAATGGAAAAGTGGCTCCCTATCTCTGATGTTCCAGGTGTTATGTTGGAGTGGTGCCTTGGGAAGACCACTTGTTAGAACCTTCTTATTGAGCCGACGTGCCTTGCTAGAACCACCGACCTTCTGACACCCTTATTAACTACTTTGAAAGTGACCAGTTGGCCTTGGGAACCAGGACATGGGTCACTTTAAAGAATATAAGAATATTGGATCTAGAATTCTAGGATCTGGAAGCTTGCACCCCCAAAGAATAAAGAATACAACATATGCATGGTCGATGGAATTCTCCAGACTCTAGAGAACCTTATTGTTCCTTACTATTTTTGAATGCTTCCAATACTTGGCTTATGCCTTCTTTGTCTATGTCCTTAATGCTGTCCCATCGACTGTGAACAACCTCCAACTTTTCCTCAACCTCTCTGGCCCCATTTCAGAACTCATCTACCATCTTCATGGCATCATGTTCCTGGATCATCATCTTGGATAATCTTGATAACCTTCCCAGGTCAAAATCTCTGGAAACTAGATACAGGAATTCCATCCATTCATCAAATTTACTAAGGACGTAGTCCTCCAGGGTGTTAGGAATAAGGTGTCTCAACCTTGGATAATTCCTATTCTTATTATTTGTTTTGTAAAATGTATTTCTTGCAAATAATGTTGATGTGTCGGCATCTTGAATTGTGTGTAAGGAGATCATGGCTAAAACGGTTATGACGAATTCCT
>MU227039.1:1947918-1959583 GCA_018584345.1 Thuja plicata
TGGGTATCAAGTACAGCTACAAGGTCCTCTAACCTTTGATGACATGATTAAAAAAGCTATAAGAATCGAGACATTTATGATCAAGAAAGGAGAATTGACCTTACACAAGGAAAATAAACAAGGGTCTTTTTCCTCAAGCAAAGATAAATCCAAATTTCCCAACAAGAACCAAAATTTTGTGAATGATGGTGTTGTAGACAATGTGACTACTAAGCCTTCCAAGGCTGCCTTTAATATTGCTACCATGATGCAAGTAGCCAAAGCCACTGAACAGGCTATGACAGAATCCAAACCGAGTAATTCACAATTTTCTGGACCTAAACCTTGGGCTCCTAGGCCCAAGCGTGAGTTCACACCTTTAGGAGAACCTCTCGATGAAGTTTACAAGACTCTTGTAGACAATAATTTACTTACTCCATTGGCTAATCCATGACCTTATGATCCGCAACCAAGACCCTCTTGGTGGAATGAATCCGCTTATTGTGATTTTCACCAAAACAAAGGTCATAAAATAGCTACTTGTTTTAAGTTGCGGCATACAATCCAAGACCTCATCGATAGTGAGATTATTTCTATACGAAGTCACAACAAAAACTCTAATCACCAAGCTTTCAAGGATCCATTTCCTCCTCATAGAAAAGGTGAATCATCTAAAAGTAAAAATACTAATGCTAAGGTCAACTATACTTACACCAATAATGACAATGTCATTAATACTGTTGAACCTGTTGACACTGAATACTATAATGTCCTCATTCTTAAGGGAAAGGAAGATACTTCTAAGTCTAAAACACCTTTCATTTTGTGAGGGTCTACACCTCAGTCTTTTGAAAAAATTCAGTCTCAAGTGAGTGCTAATATTGTTACTCGATCTCGCGCTAAAGTCATTCTTAAAGGCCCTGAGCCTTCTATATCTACATCAACTCAACCTTTAGACAAAAATAAGGTTGATTATGCTACTGAGAATGCCAAAGTGGGTTCCTCATCTAATGCTATCAATTACAACATTCTTGATCAATTGCAATGTACTAATGCTCAGATAACTATTTTTGAGCTCCTGAAAATCTCCCTTGCTCACAGGGAAATCCTGGACAAAGCCCTCACTGAGGCAAATGTCCCAAAATATATTGATCTCAACCGGTTTCAATCTATGGTAGGTCACTTGACCTCCTCACATTATTTGTCTTTCTCTAAGGAAGATGACCATTCTTTGAGTCACTCACATAATAATCCTCTGCACATTGAAGTCATGATAGGTCCAAAGCGTGTTTTCTGTGTTCTCATAGATAACTGTGCTGGTCTAAATATTTGCTCTGCTAGTTTCCTTATTGAGTTAGGTTATGGAAAAGATTGTATTGATGCTCAAAAAAAGATTACCATTAAAGCTTATGATAAGGAGGAACGCAAATCCAAGGGTTTAGTTGTTTTGCCAATTAGAGTTGGTCCTATTGAATCAGATGTTATCTATCAAGTGCTTGAGATCCCTTTGGCATACAATATCCTGTTAGGAAGGCCATGGATCCATGAAATGCAATATGTACCTTCCACATACCATCAGTGCATTAAGTTACCATTCCAAGGCTCTGAAGTGACTATACCTGCTAATACACTCTATGATTGCAATGCCCTCACAAAATCTGCTGACATCCTTGTGCCTACCAACAGAGAATCTATTGAAATCCTTGAGGATAAATTAAAAGAAATGGAAAAGAGCTTGACTCTCAAAGAGACTGATATGGGAGGATATCAGATTGGACCTATATTATCTATTACGTATTTGCCTTTGTCTCCCCATTCTTTTGGGAGACCTTCTAAGAACACTAAACCTTCTATGGTTTCTCCTCCAACAAAGTATGGTGGTACCTTTGTACAAGCCACAGTACCATTAGAAGAAGAAGCTGAAAACAAAGCTATCAAAGCTTGGATCTATAAAAGAGAAGACAATTCCAAAAATACTCCTCCTTATGACATGAAACCTGAGCAATATGGTAAAGGTTTATCTATTATGCAATGTTTTAGCTATAAAGGAGATGGTCCCATAGGTGCGAATCATAAGGGATTGATTGCACCACTTGAAGCTATCAGTCATAGAAAATGTGACTCTACAGGTATAGGCTTCTAGAAACTCACATTCCAACTGGGAATAAATAAGTTTGTACCTTGAAAACATAAGAAACCAACACTTGAAGAAACACCTAAAACTGCAGAACCTAAAGACAGCTCTGATGAGGATACCTTTCCTTATCCTATTCCACCAGACCTGACAACATTCTTTGTTGAGCTAGATAACTTTGTACCATGTGTCAGTATAGTAGAAAATGACAATGATTATGATACCACCACTTCAATTGCTCCATTAACTTATGAAGAGTGGAAAGACATATATAATCTGAATTCTAGTCATCAGGGTAATTTATTCATACCACCACATTTTCAAGAATAGTTTGACTAGGAATTCCAGTCACTTCTCATTACACAAGAGGCAACTAATGCTAAAAACACTATTGAGGTACCTAGGTCAATAGGTGCTCACCTGACCATAGCAGAATTACTAGGGAGAACTCATCCCAACTAGGGACAAAGAATTGATTTTACTCACATTCTTGACATGAGACCTAATGATGAAATAGACTCTCATGAATATGAGTTTGACAGCTTGTCCTATGCTACTTCTGACAGAGATACAGATACAACTAATGCATATGAAAACCTTCTCAAAGTAGGTGAACAGTCTAGTGTAGGGTCACATGAGTCTGACTCCCTAGGTGTTAACATGTCATCTACTACGGTCGCTAGGAATCTAAAGAATTCAACTATACCTTTGGATGGGATCGCTTTGGGTCTCAACTTACTTGTCCATGCCTTTGATGATTATACTATGAATGCACTTGAACATGTCACTCCTCTTTCACTTTGCCATCTTGAGCTTATAGACTAGAACTCTACCTCCCCATTTAATGAAGTCCTTACATTCCAGAATGATTATGCTCTTGCCTGTTACCTACACACTGTCGAACCTGTAACATCTCCCACTAGCAAAGCAAGTGTCAACATGACTGAGGTTGACATCAAGTATATTAGTCACAAAATAAAAAGAAGAAAAAATAGGTGCTCTGATGGTGAAAACCACCTTGTGGCAGTATTAGAGACTAAAATAGTCAAAATAAAAGATGTATCCAAAGGTGAAAACCTCTTTGAGGTGCCTACAGATGAGATACTTGATGCGCTTCTAAGTCATTTTCAGGAAAGATCATCTATTTTTATTGAATCAACTCAACCTATCAACTTGGGTATAGAGGCAGAACCTCAAATTATTCACTTGGAACAATCACTATCAGAGGCAGAAAGAGAGGAATTCACCACATTCTTCAGAAAAAAAAAGATTAACTTTGCATGGAAATATTTAGATATGCCAGGGTTAGACCCTAATCTAATCAGGCATCATCTATCCATTGCACCAGGTGTTAAGCCCATCAAGCAGAAGCTTCGTAAAATGCATCCACATGTAGCTCTACTTGTCAAAGCTGAATTGGAGAAATTGCTTAAGGAAGTGTTTATCAGAGTAATTGATTATGCAGAGTGGATCTCTAATATTGTTCTAGTGTCCAAACATGATAAATCTATAAGAGTCTGCACAAAATTTAGAGACCTGAATTTGGCATGTCCTAAGGATGATTTTCCATTGCCTAATATTGATATGATCGTAGATATGACAGTTGGGTATGAAATGTATTCACTAATGGATGGTTTCTCTGGTTATAACAAGATAAAAATTGCACTAGAGGACCAAGAGAAAAAAACTTTCGCATGTGCCTGGGGCACCTTCTATTGGAATGTCATGCCCTTTGGACTCAAAAATGCTGGTGTTACATATCAAAGAGTGATTACCACCATATTTCATGATATGATGCATAAAATAATGGAAGATTATGTGGATGACACTTTATCCAAGAGCATGCACTGAAAGAAACATCTTTCTGATCTAGGTCCTATACTAGATCGTATGGAACAATTTAGTCTAAGGCTCAATCCTAAGAAATGCGCATTTGGCATAACATCTGGTAAGTTACTTGGCTATATCATCTTTGCCAAAGGCATTGAAGTGGATCTTGAAAAATTACAAGCTATTATGGAAATGCAGCCACTGAAAAATATCAGACAAATGAGAGGACTTCAAGGTTGACTGCAATCTAACCGGCATTTTATCTCTCAACTGGCGAACAAGTCACAACCATTTACCAAGACTTTTCATAAGGGTGTGGCTTATCAGTGGAATAAAGAATGTGATGAAGGGTTCACACAAATCAAGAAATATCTTGCAAACCCACCAATCTTGATGCCTCCCATTCATGTGAAGCCACTTATACTTTACATATCTACTACGGATACATCATTGGGTATCCTATTGGCTCAAGAAGATCAGCACAAGAAAGAAAGGGCTATCTATTACATTAGTTGTGCTCTGGTCTCCTATGAAATGAAATATTCTACTATAGAGAAGGCTTGCCTTGTAGTGGTGTTTGCTTCACAAAAATTGTTACACTATATGCTGGCTCACACTACACGTCTAATTGCTAAAATTGACCCTCTGAAATACTTACTCAGTAAAGCTACCCTCACAAGTAGAATAGCTAAATGGGTCATGCTTCTCAGTGAGTTTGATATTGAATATGTTGAAAGGAAATCCATTAAGGGCCAAGCAATAGCAGATCAGTTGGTAGAAGCACCTCTAGTTGATCATCAACTATTGCACATTGAATTTATGAATGAGTCCATATTACTTCTTACACATCGCTCATGGACTATGTTTTTTGATGGTTCATTTACCCAATAGGGGTCAGGTGCTGGGATACTATTCATTACACCTCAATGGTACTCATTACCAAAAGCATACAAAATGTTGTTTCCTTGTACAAAAAACATTGCTGAGTATGAAGCCCTCATCAACAATATGAAGATCACCCTTGAGTGGCGCATGGATGAACTAAATGTTCTTGGAGATTCCCAGTTGGTCATTAATCAGGTCAACAATATCTATCAGACAAGGGATAACAATTTGATACCTTATAAATGGTTGGTTGATGATCTTAAATAGTATTTTAATCATATCACATTTCAACAGGTTCCGAGGGCAGATAATAAAGTGGCAGATGCCATGGATACTCTTGCCTCTATGCTGCAAATGCCTGAAAATGATTTTAGACATGAATTCCTAGTGGAGATGTTACGCTACCCAGCCTATGACTCCCCTGACTCCTGGATGATCTGTTCTGTCATAGGACATGACTCATCCTACTACCATCACATCTTCTCCTACCTACATGAGTAGATTGTTCCAGACACTTACTCCTGGAATGAGAAACATCACCTAATCCGTAGTGCTTCATAGTTCATCATCATTGCTAATGACTTGTATAGACATGGTCTAGATGGTACCCTCCTTAGGTGTTTAGAACCTGATGAATCCAAACAAGCATTAGTAGAGGTGCATGAAGGCATCTGTGGGTCACACTCTAATGGCCTGACATTGGCCTACAAACTTATTAGAGCTGGTTACTATTGGCCAGATATGGAAAAAGAAGCAACACAGTTTGCTAAGTCCTATAAATAATGTCAATTACATGGAAACCTAATTCATGCTCCATCCAAGGAGCTAATTCCATTCATTAATTTCTGGCCATTTTAGCAATGGGCCTTTGATTTGGTGGGTCAGATCTACCCCTTGTCCTCCAATGAACATAAGTTTATCATTACAGCTACATATTATTTTACTAAGTGGGTGGAGGCAGTCCCTCTCACTGTTGCAAGTGGCAAAATAGTAGCTATGTTTATTCTCAACTACATCATCTACAGGCATGGTGTACCCTCTGCAATTATCACAGATAATTGGGGACAATTTAAAAATAAATATTTGACAGAGCTCTGCTCTAAATTTAAAATTACTCAACATTGGTCTTCCATCTATTATCCTCAGGGTAATGGATAGGTGGAAGCTTCCAACAAAACAATCCTTAAGATCTTGCATCGCACAGTACATAAGTCCAGACGAGATTGGCATCTCTGAATCAATCCAACTCTCTGGGCATACAGGACAAGTATAAGAACACCAACAGGAGCTACTCCCTATGCGTTGGTTTATGGAATAGATGCTGTACTACCTATTGAGGTCAAGATTCCTTCTCTGTGAGTCTCTCTGAAAGGCCTCATTACTGATGAAGATACTAGAATATCTCGGCTATAAGAGCTAGAATTACTTGATGATTATCACCAAGTGGCGTTCGATCACCTGAGAGAATGCTAAAAGAGGATGTCCAAAAGCTATAACAAGAAGGTTTGACCAAGGGACTTCCAAGCAGGTGACCTCATTCTGAGGGAGAACCCTAAGAATTAGCAACATCGGGTCCAGAAAGGCAAGTTTGAACCTAATTGGCTTGGTCCATATAATGTTACTGCAATGTTTGGGTCTAGTACCTATCAACTCTTTACTACTGAAGGAGATCAAATCAAAGAGCCCATCAACGCTCTTCATCTGAAGCGGTTCTATAGCTAAGACATCTTTAGTATGCTCATGTATATACTAAAGTCCTGAAAAAATTCTAAAAATTTGAAAAAGTCCTAAAAAATGATCATCTTAGTGAAAACCTAGCGATAGGCGCTTTGATGTATCTCCAAAAAAATTATATATTCCAAAAATACAAAAAATTAAAAAATTGAAAAATACAAAAAGAAGAGAAAAAGTGCCATTGATGAAAACCTGGCAAAAAGGCGTCATGGTAGTAAAAAAAGAAATTATGCCAAGAAGGTGAAAACCTGGTAAATAGGCACCTCTTGTTCCACAATGCTATATCTATCACAACACCACTTGGCTTCATGCATTTGCTTTCCTGCATTGCTTCTTTCATTTGCTTTCAATTCCCATCAAGACACCAACTCACATGGATTGAAACTGGTCATACTCTTGGGACAACCCTCCTAGTCTAGGGGGCACTGTCTTATTACCTTTTGGGATCTTCTTCGCGATAGTCACCAGTAGTTCTCACTGTGTCTGCCTACTGTCGCTTAGCTTATACTGAGTTCTCTCTTCTTGAGAATCTCCCTAACATCAGTCACCAGTGGTTCTCACTGTGTCTGCCTTTTGATGTCTAGCTTATACTACGATCACTTCATTTGAGCATCTCTCTCACGTTGGTCAGTAGTGGTTCTCACTGTGTCTTCTTACTGTTGCTATTCTATCAAGATTTCTCACATTTGTTATAGTTGGAGTTATACTCACACACTCTATCTATCGATACTTAGTCTTGACAATTCTATGCTTTAGTTTGTACATATATTTTGGTCACTTTCGTGACACTCTGGTTCCTTTGTGGACCCTCCTGACTTGACTTTGATTCAGTGCCATATGCTTGGGGGCATTCACATCTTGTCTGTCCTTGCCACATATGTCAAGTCAGTCATCATTACTTGGGGGCATGGGCCCGCCATTTGATCATATCTTTGGTTTACACCCGTGTCAGTAATCTTGTCACTTCTCAAGGACAACTCGCTACTGACACAAACTAGTGTTTTTCAACACCACTATAAATAGTATTTTTTAACACTATCTTTGGACACATCTATGTTTTTTAACATACATTGGATATCTCACACGTAAACATCTATCGATAACAATCAAACGCAATGCACGCACAAGAACAACAGTGTTTTTTTTTAACACCTCATACACATCCACATTCACGAAACTTTGAAACATGCTAAGCTATGATTGAATATTTCTTTGTATGCTGTCTATTCTTATGGATTTCATTGATATTTTCTTTGTCTACTACTTTTTTGGTGTAGTCCTGATGATCTGAAAAAATAAAATAAATAGGGTGTATGTGATAAGAGCTACCACAATAAGGTGGAACAACCTCACATCCATCGATCTTGTTTATTTGTACGCCATGGTGAGGTCGGTACTATCTCCTTGCTTGTTATTGCTTTGTTTGTTAATTTTTTGTTTGTTATTGATCTATTTGTTTACGCATGATCACACTCATGGTTATCTTGGCTTTGAATACCTCGATACTAGTGTACTCTTGCAACATTAACTGGAAACAATATTCAGGTCATCTTGGCTTTTGTGCCCTGGTGCTTATGTTCATTTCCTAGATTTTATCCTTATGGTTGCATTGTGGCACCAGTAAGGGTTGTATCAACTTTGATGTTCCAAAAATTTCTCAATGATGATAAATATACAATGGGTCTGACAACCATGTCCTAGAATTGCACCCTCATATTGCATCTAGCATAGGATTGTGTTTTCATTCTAGACTTGCTTTGTGGCAGCAATTCAGTGTTCTCTTCTTTGCATTCTCCTAGGTTCATACATAGGGGAGTTCTTCTTTAGAGTCTTGGTTTCATCATGACTGACCAAGTGTTTGATCCTCACTCTCTATCTTCAACTATATGCTCAACCCATTTTTGGGATCAAAATCAAAATCTGACACTTCTATATTTCTCAAAATCGCATTTTAAAATTTTTGAGACCGACGCGATAGGACACTTGTGTAGTTGAATTTCTGATGTTGATTTCTTGTTAGAATATTATCATATCATCATTTTCTGAATTCTTTGAATTTTTTCTCAAAATTCAACTCTAGTCAACTCTAGTCAAACTTGGTCAAACTAGACCTTGAAATCGCTCAAAATTAATTCTGAATCTTTTGAATTCTTCTGTAATCTATTCTGAGTTCTTCTTGATCTCCAACTCAACATCTATTTATGATTTTTTGTGCTCCGTCATCAATATGGCGTGTCATCTTTCTATTTCGCTCCCAAGGGGGCAGGATGATTACATCATTAAATCTATTTCAATCAATCTGATCTGATTTTCAAAAGTCCTCATTTCTAGGGGCATCTCATCACTTGGGGCATGTTCAGTTTTTCTTACCTCATAGTCAAAATTAGATACTCCACAATCAATAAGAGCATCTTTGTTCCTTACATCTTGTCATCTTTTCAGTATCTGAACAATCTAACTCAGATTCTTGAGGATCAAGCTCTATTCTAGAGATGATTCTCAAAAACTATCATTTGGGACAGGTATCAGGGCAATCTAACCCTAACTCCTAAAGGTTAAGCCTCATTCTGGGGATAACCTTGTGAAAGATATTTATCTATCTTTTGGGACAAGCATCTGGGCAATCTAACCCTGACTCCTAAGGGTTAAGCCTCATTCTGGGGATAACCTTGTGAAAGATATTTATCCATCTTTTGGGACAGGTATCGGGGAAATCTAACCCTGACTCCTGAAGGTTAAGCCTCATTCTAGGGATAACCTTGTGAAAGATGTTTATCCATCTTTTGGGATAGGTATCAGGGCAATCTAACCCTGACTCCTGAAGGTTAAGCCTCATTCTGGGGATAACCTTGTGAAAAATATTTATGCATCTTTTGGGACAGCTATCGGGGCAATCTAACCCTGACTCCTAAAGGTTAAGCCTCGTTCTAAGGATAACCTTGTGAAATATATTTATCCATCTTTTGGGACAGGTATCGGGGCAATCTAACCCTGACTCCTGAAGGTTAAGCCTTGTTCTAGGGATAACCTTGTGAAAGATATTTATCCATCTTTTGGGATAGGTATCAGGGAAATCTAACCCTAACTCCTAAAGGTTAAGCCTCGTTCTAGGGATAAACTTGTGAAAGATGTCAATCTAGCCAGTGTCTCAGTGACCTAACCTAGATATTGGGGGACTAAGCTTCGTTCTAGAGATAGTCCTAAAACCTCTACTTACTATCTTTTGGGACAGGTATCAGGGCAATCTAACCTTGACTCTTGAAGGCTGAGCCTCGTTCTGGGGACAGTCTTGTGAAAGATATCTATTTGATTGGTGTCTTGGCAACCTAACCTAGACTTCAGAGAGTCAAGCTCTGTTCTGGAGATTGCTCTGAAATCTTTGCATCATCAATTTTCAAATCTATTCTTCTGTGCTTCAGGCATCAGACTATTCTTTGAATCAATGCGCTATTTGCACATCAATTCAAAGAGGGGCAAAATGTAACACCCCAAAATTGGCATCTTGCAACCCTAACCAATTTTGTTGTGTTTGTCATTCTTATGGATCATCATAGTCCTATTGTACTAGGCAATTTTGAGTTTTTGACTGACTCTACTTGAACTGAGTGTCAAATATAGAAAAACCTAATTTTGCATTAATCATACATCATATTTAATTCCTAAATATCTATTGGCTAAAACAAACCCTATGATCGAATTAATTTAATTATAAAGTCTTAGCACTTAAATTAAATTAAATTCACCCTCTTTAGCTGAGACACATGAAAAAGGAATTAAATGATATTTAATTATTAAATAAATATCCTCATTTCAATAATTGAATTTAATATTTAGATAATTGAGAAAAAGCAATTATGAGGTCATATTTATTTAATTAATTGAATATTCTATCAAAAATCTTTCTTTTATTCAGAAATGGAAACTTTGAATTAATTGGGCTTTAAAGAGAAAGAAAACAATTAAATTCAAATAAAACAGAACTAACTCAAAGAAAGAAAATAGTTAAAGCAGGAAGAAAACAATTTATTGAATTCTTTTCAATAAAGATTTCTATTTTAAACTGGCTTTTCTATCTATTTTATTTCAAAGAGGAAAATTTCTATTCTGATCATCTCTGAGTCTATAAAAGAAGTCTCACCCCCGATTACTTCCTGATTACCCACTTACTTTTATGCATTGTTAGAATACTGAATTATTGTCATAGCTTCATATAGACTAATATCATTTTTTTGCAATAGAATAGCTTCAATTTTTAGAATAATTGCATTGATCATCATGTCTTAGATTATCTCACATCTCTCATTTCTTAGTATAAACTTGCATTGTATTGCATTCATCATGATAAATCCTTCATTCCTAGATTGTTCCATGGTTGTGAGACTCTCGTTCTAAGAGCAATTTCAAAAATCCCATCTGGATAGAAGGCAACAGGTCAAATCATGCAGGTTGATAGGATGAATAATCTCATATTCAGTCTTGTGTGTACC
Source organism: Thuja plicata (assembly GCA_018584345.1). Taxonomy (NCBI): domain Eukaryota; kingdom Viridiplantae; phylum Streptophyta; class Pinopsida; order Cupressales; family Cupressaceae; genus Thuja; species Thuja plicata. The sequence goes on from MU227039.1 coordinate 1,958,968, forward strand.
TGGTGAAGAAGGACTATGTTGAAGTGTATGGTGAATTAACAAGGCCAAATTTACCACATACAGTGTTATATGAATTTATCTCTCCCTTAAATTCTCATAAAAGATCTTAAAGTAATACTGGACAAACTTTGATGAATGCAATTTATTATCACTCATATAGAAATGATACTCAAAATTTTTCGATCATCTTCTATACTATTAGGTGCATGCCTATAGGCAATATGAACAAACATTGTTACTTGCACTGAATTATAATATTGTGGTTGGATATCATCTTGTGGTTAAAGTGTGTAGTTCTCTGCAAAGTCAACAACTAAAAGTATACTACCAATTGGAAATTTATTCTTGCATATGTGAAATTGTCCATCAATCCATCTAGCATTTTGGGAGTGTTTCACATATTTAGGTACAACCTTATTATTGAATTCATTCATAAACGCATGAACACTAAATTTTTTAGTAATTAGCTCACACCATTTTCCAACCTTACCATCCTTCAATGGATACTCAATAGTTTTAAATATTTTTACATCAACTAATTGATGACCAAAATCAATTGAAAGATTTTCATGCAAACATTCATCTAAAAATGCAAGATTGCCACATACATCACATA
>MU227039.1:1968013-1979718 GCA_018584345.1 Thuja plicata
AAATTGGAGAGTTGCATTACTGCATACCTAGCTTTAGTATTGCTACTAAAGGGATGCATAGCAAAAATTCTCTCTAATGCAATAAGCCAAGTCTCAGCTTCCAATCCTGTTCCTTCTCCATCAAAGGCAATAGGTGGAACTCTCATGAGATCCCTCATGTGGTTCACTGCCACAACCTCAGGACCCACTGCAACATTCCTCCTTAGAGGGCTCCTAGATCTCTCCCTCTCTACTCTACCTTGCCCCGGAATATGGTTCAACAACTCCTGCAACAACTGCCTAATACCTAGCTCTTCTGAACCAGCCTGACGCTCTTCCCTCTGCTCATCTCTGTTATCTTGATGAACACTCGTGGAAGGATTATGGTCCCTACCCCTTCCACGACCACCCTCTTGGCCTCTACCACGACCTCTAGCGGACCTAGAACCAGGCATGATTCCTGAATCAACCAGAGAATCAAACCATAACTCAGATCCAACATCCACCCAATAACTCTCAAAAGAAAACAATAATCGTAAAGCAATGGTTTTAAATACATCAGAGTTTTATGTCTATGTTTGTTTCAAGTTTCAAAATCAAAGACAACTAATGGGCATACATATTTCCCAGAGCTCCCAGTGTAGAAACGTGGGCTCTGATAACCCTTAATTTTTGTCTTAGTAGCTTCTCTAGACCCTGACACTCAAGTGACCTTATGCAGCTCAAAAATCCTTTCATACAGATAAGGATTCTACCCATACAGGACCTTAATCAAGCATCTTCTCCCACTGTCATCCTAGCCTATACTAGCACTAAGGCATGGGAGAGAAACATAGTACATCTTATTAATTCATTTTAAAACCCCCATTTAATGTATCATATTATCACTTAATTAAGTTACCTACAATAAGTGATCTTGGTAGTCACTTGTGGGTCCGATGCTTAGTGCAAGCCACCCCCATCTATACACCTAGATAAACTACCCTAAGCTCATAAAAAACATTTGAAGGATAATGATCATAATTATAGTTCCACAAAAGCATAAGGAACATACCATAGTTCTCAAAACCATGCTATCAAGAAATTATTCTCAAATGGTTCACATCAACATGAGACTAAGTCTCAACAAAGGTTGGGTAACAACAATCGAATCAAAACAACTTTACAAAGTATAATAGATAAACACATAAACATCAACATAAAACACACCTCGCCTCTGATATACATTTCCTAAATAGTTGACTTAAATGCCCAAAAGACCACATATAGATAATAAAAATAAGTCTGTCAAGTAGTCTAAGTCATGCACAACTAATCCTTAATTCCAGAAAGAACTTGATCGATTAATTTTAAACTTAACCAATTTTAGCAATGAACCCATATTCATAACGAAAATCAATCATACATAGAAAGACAACCTACTAAATAAATAAAAATAAAAATAAGATTATAAATAATAAAAGAAAGCACATTAATCTAATGATATAAATATTCTAATTATAATTATCAATTAAATAATAACTAATTATTTCATAGAAAATATTAATAAATACTTTTATGTTCATAAAAAATTAATTAACAAATATTAAAAAACATTAACACTAACAAAAACTAATTAATTAATTAAATCAAAATTTAAATTAATTTAAATATTAAAATAAAAGAAAATTCTTGTTTTTTAAAAATGCCATGGGGATTCCCCCTGCTACTGGTTGACTACCACAATGTACCATGTGTCCCTGGTCCACTGTGGATCACAGTGTACCCGCGGTCTCCTGTGGCCCGACTGTGACCACAGTGGTATCCATGGTCTGCTGTGGGCCGCTATAGTACCACAATGGCAACTGTGGCTGGTGGCCCTCACCAACCCTTTACAATTATTAATTTTTTTATATATTTTTAAATATAATTCGACAGGTGTAAATTTATAAGGAGAGTAATAATGATTTTGTTTTCAAAAACATCCAAATTTATAAGGAGAGAAATTATGATTTTTTTTTTCTAATAACATGCAAATGACTTTAATATGGGATTGATATTAACTTTCTATAATAATATTAAATATTTTCCTAGCATGCAATTTAACCCCACTATTTTGTTTTCCTGCAGATATGGATTTGAAGACTGGATCTAAATTTGGTAAAGGCATGGATTTCTATTACCGGTAAGGATACATTACAGATTCGAAGGTCAAATAACCATTTTGGTAAACATACATAAATTTCAATTACTAGTAAGGGTTTTGCACAGATCTGGAAACCCTAATGGTCATTTTGAAAACTAGATAATTCTAACAAAACCCTTATGCCCATAATACATATCTGACACACACACATGAAGTAAAAACCATAGAATAATACCAATAAATTTTTTTATCTGATTTTTACAAATCAAACAAACAATAACAAAGAAGGAAGATTCAAACAAAGGATTCCAGTAATTTAGATGCATAGAAGACATGGATCTAAAATACTAGAATTTTCAAGGTTTCAAACCCTACCTCAACAATGAATAACATATTTGAAACAATCACGAAGCAAGAAGCAATCCAAAATACTACCAAGCTTTACAAAAATTATTTAATCTTCAAAATTCACCTTCAACATGATTGAATGCCTCCAAATGGCTTTCAATTCAGATATATAGAAAACTAGGAAATTAGGTTTGCAAAAGTGCAACCATAATTAGGAATTTAATTTTAATTAAAAATAAAAGAAACACTTAAATTTAAATTTTAACTTAAATTAAATTTGCACAACTTAACTTAATAAAAAAAAGCTAAAGTCATAGTTATTAATAAAGTGTATATTAAATGCATGATATTATTTTAATTACATAAATCAATTATGCAACTTAAAGTAATTATTAATAATTTAATTTTCACATTTAATTTTAATTTTTGCATTTGATATTAATTAAATATCAATTATTAAACTAAGTCTTAATAATTAAATCAATTACTTAAATATAGGTATTTAATTTATATTTAGTTATTAAATAGCCATACATTAATATATTAACCTTATTAAAGGTATACTTATTAAAATTAATAATTACCATAATTAAACATTTATCGAAAAAAGCCAAAAACAACATTAATCTAACTGAACCCATCTTAATAGAAAAAGAAACTGAAACAAATGCAACAAACATATACAGAAAGGTTCACGAATCCACGTCACCTTGATGGATTCAGATAGGGTAGTCAGTCAAATTCTTGTCCATTCTTAGGATAAAATGTAGGCTTAGGATAGGGATTTAGGCCTAAATGTTATCTTGTCTCTTTTAACATTGAGACATATGTAAGGACATGCTCACTCCTGTCAATTCAGAGAAGACGATGTCTGTACTTGTAAGCCTATCATCACAAAGTCAAACATGTACATGCTAATATATAACAACGAATGGTAGAGATTAGTAAATCATGTGGATCTTGCCAGAGCAAGTAACTATAGCTCTACCCCTCACCATATCAGGAATGTCAAACAAAAATATAAAACACACATATAATCCATGTAAGTACAAATATAAGGTCAGTATGTCAGCACAATCCATAAATAAAATTGATATCATAACATGTGCATAATCATCATGAAAGTAACCATGACCATCTATCCATAATACATGATATCACACACTAACCAATGACTCATAATAAATCATATCACAATGTAATGTCATACATCCACAAAATCACCAAAACCAAAACCAACTAAAAATAACCAACACACACATGAAAATGTGGCCTAAAAGAGTTTGGCCATAAAACTAAAACTAAAATTAAGGGTGGGTATCACAGATCTACATTGACTGATCAAAGCAATATGGTTTTCCAATTGAAGAAAGAATTGTATGAATTGAAAAAATCCCCTAGTGCCTTATATGCAATATCAGACAAGTATCTATCGAAGCTTGGATTTAACAAAGGTATCGCTGATAGTGACTTATACTTCAAGGTTGATCATGCTAATATTCTAATTGTTGAGGTATTTTTTGATAATATTATTTTTGGTGGGAATGACAATTTGAGTAAAGAGTTTTCTAATGAGATGCAAAAAGAATTTGAGATGTCTATGATTGGTGAGATGAAATTCTTTCTTAGTCTACAAATTACTCAATCAGAAAAAATAAATCTTTATATCTTAGTCCAAGTATGTGAAAGAATTGTTAAAGAAATTTGGTATGGAAGATTCAAAACCAATTGGAACTCCTATGGTGACCACATGCAAGTTGACAAAGGATGATTATTATCCTAAAGAAAATCAGACAACAAAATGTTAGAGTAAAAAGGTATTTTCACTTATTAATTAAATCATTATTGATTTAATTATTAAGACACCTTATTTACTTATTAATTAAATTATTATTGATTTAATTATTAAGTCACCTTTTTATCTCTAGTTTACTTAAGCTAAACTTTAGGCATGTTATAATTAATTCTTTTATTAATTATTCATGTAACATAGGTTTCTTCACCTTTTGCTTTTCAATCTCCTTTACAAGGATTGATCTCTTATTGAATCAATTTTTGATGTTTCCTCCACAGATTTGCTGTTTCTGGCCTCCATAGCTTTTGCTTCTATCTTTCTGTGACAGGTGTTTGCATGCATGTAATTCTTGGGAGTTGTAGGGTTGATAGTTTTTCATCAACTCCAATATGGTATTAGAGCTCCAGATCTTCATGCCCCTGTTCTCTTCATGAGAGATTTGGCCTTGTTCTTTAGATCTGTGTTTTCAAGAGGTTTTTGTCTTAGATTTTGGTGGATTTTGGGGGGGGGGGAAGTTATTTTTTGGATCACTTTGGGAAAAAATCGACATCATAGTTGATTCCAAAAGGCCCAAAACCCCCATTTCCATAATAGGCACATCCAATTTGGACACAGTTGAAATTTGGGCCCTCTTTTTTGCATGCACAACCTTGACATTCTTTTCGAGGCAAAAATGCCTCGGGTTTCATGCCACCTAGATTTTGGATCCACCTCAAAATTTACGCCACCATTGTTTAGAATTTTAATTTTAATTTTTTGCATGACAATTTGGGTTTCTTGGTTCTCTTCTTGTTTTGGAGCAGTCTTCAGTTTTTTGCTTGTATCTTGAGCAAACGAAGGTGTTTTTGGCCAAACAAGATATCATCAGAAAGATGGTTCCGAGCATGACCTGATTTTCTAGGTTTGGATTTCTAATTTTTTTGCCTTACATCTATTTTTTTCAGTCAAAGTCAGGGTTCCTTTTTGCACTCCGTGAGCCTCTTGCTCATCTGGACTCCATTTTTTGACTTCTGCATGGTGTTGGAAAGCCGGTTCTGTACTCTATCTTATTTCATGGGTTTCACACCCAGATTCTTTTGAAGGTATTTTTATTCAATTTTTTGCATTTTTGCAATCTGGTGGATATCTTGGATGTTTCAGGTCTTGGGATAGCTTTCTGTGCATGTGATGACTTCTTTTTGGCTATTCTTCATGTTTCTACAACTTTATGTCATTCCTGGATATTATAGATATCTATTTCTATCATATTTTTTTTTTTTTGCAAATGCACTAAGATAATGTGCCATTTGATGCATGCTTGGAATCTTGGAATTTTTTGTGCCTTTTTGTACTCACAATACATTATAAAGTGCCATGGGGGTTTTGATTTACCTTTTCCAAGTGAGTGTTCCTTCCATGAAATTAGCCTCATGATGTGTGTCAAAAGAGTGATCCTTCCATGACACCATCCTTTATATGTGTTTGTACTTTCCATTGCACTTTCTATGTTCCTGGTTCTTTGTCATGGAGTTATTCTTGATAGTCTGGTTTAGTGTACCTGTCACACCTCTCCCTTCTCAACATTATTGGGGGAGTATCTCCTATTGGTTCTAATTCTTCCTTGGTTCGATGGAGTGATCTATGTATTCAGTATTTGTTCCTACGTACTAGACGGATGCAGTGGTTGGGTACCTATGCATTTCGGTGAGATGGATCATTTACCATATGAACACCCTTTCATTCCTATTTTGGAGGCATCCTTCCATCTTTGATTGATCAACTCTTTAGGCTTTGTTTACAGTCTTCTCTACCTGATCATGTTCTATTAAAGTGGAGGTTCCAGTAGTTATTCTTCAATAGTGTTTGCAACTTCATGCTTCATAGGTGTTTTTCATGTTCTTCCTTGCTCCTATCTTCTAGGACATTCTCTAGTTTGGAGGCTTCTTCAGTCCTTCACTAGTCTTCATATATTTTTAGAGAGGGGATTTTACCACTAGGTTTTCTCCTTTTCTCCTCTTTATAGAGATTTTTGTACTTGGGTAACTGATCAAGCCTTGTTGTCAGGACCCATTTCATGCTTTCAATAGTTTTTTCTAGGTTTGTAGCTTCTCCCTAAGTTTATCTTAAGGGGGGGGGTGTTAGAGTAAAAAGGTATATTCACTTATTAATTAAATCATTATTAATTTAATTATTAAGACACCTTATTCACTTATTAATTAAATCATTATTGATTTAATTATTAAGTCACCTTTTTATCTCTAGTTTACTTAAGCTAAACTTTAGGTATGTTATAATTAATTCTTTTATTAATTATTCATGCAACCTAGGTTTCACCACCTTTTGGTGTTCGATCTCCTTTATAAGGATTGATCTCTTTGTATTTTGCAATTCCCATTCCATTATTATTGAATCAATTGAGGATGTTACCTCTTTCACATATCTGCTATTTCTGGCCTCCATAGCTTTTGCTTCTCTCTTTTTGTGATAGGTGTTTGCATGCAAGTGATTCTTGGGAGCTATAGGGTTGATAGTTTTTCATAAACTCCAACAGATATAACTCAATGATTGGTGGATTATTGTATTTAACTTAGACCAGACCTAATATTATGAATCTTTGTTTCTAGATTTGAAGTAGATCCTAAAGAATCTCATGTTGTCATTGTTAAAACAATATTCAGATACTTGAAAGGGACAATGGACTATGGTTTATGGTATCTCAAGAATGATGATTTTACTGTGAGTTCTTTTAGTGATGCTAATTGGGAAGGTAACGTGGATGAAAAAAAGAGTACAAGTAGTGGTGAAGTTTTCTTTGGAAAGAGATTGGTTTCATGATAGAACAAAAATTCAAATTGTACTTCACAATCTACTACCGAGGTTGAATATGTTTTTGCTGCTACTAATTGTACATAGGTGATATGGATAAAGAAAATATTGAAATATTGTTAGAATAGTACCAAAGGATAACTGAGAGGGGGGGGGGGGTGAATCAGTTATCAGTAACTTTAATTATTAAACTTTAGAATACAACAAAGTAAATGCTTAATCAGATAATATAGTACACAACACACAATTTGATTACGGGGAAACCAAATGGTAAAACCCCCAGTGGGAATTAGCACCCACAATGAACTATACTTGTTTATAGTAATCCCTGTTAGAAGATATCTCAACCTTGTTAGGAGTTTTACTTTACAATGCAATAAGTATAGTGACCTGGTTAAGGGTCAGACCCTGTTAGGAGTCTTTTACAAATAACCCTATTAGGGGTGGTGGACTCACTGTCTAAAAGCTCACTACTTGATGGTGAAGGCTACAACCTTCTGTATAAAAGATATGCACTATATCTAATGATGAACTGTAGAGTAGACCTTCTATCTTGATAAGATCCAGTGTATTGAAATCTTTCACTTCTTCACATAGACTCTTGATGAATGAACCAACTCTGATAATCTGCTCTGTACATCTTTCTTCTCTTTTCGTATCATTCACACTTAGCATGTCACCTTTCACTTGCTATAAGTATCTCCCTCAAAGTATGAGATCATGGGACCTATAAGACAACTCTTCATAACATCCTTGTCATCTCTACTAAGCACACAAGCATTATTACAACCGCGCAAGTATAAACTGAATAGACGTGACGCTTCACTAAGTCGGCCTCACCAATTTAACTCTAACTTTGTAATCTTCTTGAAACATGTTTGGCACCTTTGGATTAATATCATCAACTCATAACTAATCATGAATATACACACACATATACAGAAGATAGGCACAACTCAAGAAACACGTGATATACGTCAGCCCTAAACAATTACACTTCCAAAACTGTAACTGCCAATAATAGAATTATAGAACTTTACTGAAACATCATATCTAGGTCTACGTGTATGAAAATAACATAATAAAAATGTCAAGAACATGTATCTATCCACGCAAGTCTTCATATCATCATTCTGATAAGTGCATATAGAATTACTACTGTGTATTATATGTTGTCATCAATGACAAACATATAATCAATCAATTGCTCAGAATCAAATCTCTAACAATCTCCCCCTTTGACATTGATGGAAACATATGATATCAAAAACATCCTCTATTCATGGTGTCCTCTTTCTTTTACAATCTTCTCAATATCCTCATCAAAGATTTCTCTAAATTGTTGCAGTTCCTCTGTCTATATTTTTGTTCCATGTTTATACTCCCTCAGAGTATATGATCCCCCTTAGTACATACTCCTCCTTACTATATAATCCCCCTTTGACATAAATGGCAAAGGGCTCCATAGATCTTTAGGTACAGGTACTACTCCAGAAGTAGAGTAGTCAACCATTCATCAGTCACTTAATGACTGATGTCTTTGTTGCTTCTTCTAAACAAACTTAGGAGAGGGAATTACTCCTAGCTTCTCCCTGAGATACTCAAAAGTATCATTTGATAAAGGCTTTGTAAAAATATCTGCCAACTGTTCTTTCATGTTCACATAGTCCAATTTAACTTCTTTGTCTACAACCTTTTCTCTTAAGAAGTGGTACTTGATCTCTATGTGTTTTGTCTTTGTGTGCATCACAGGGTTCTTAGACATGTTGATAGTTCTAGTATTATCACAATGAATAAAAATAGGATAATCAACCTAAATGGAAAATTTTTTAACCATCTGCTTGATCCAAACCATGGTTGAACAATTTAGTGCTGCTGCAACATATCTAGCTTCTGCTGTTGACTGAGAAATACAGTTCTGCTTCTTGCTTGTCCAAGAAACCAACCTGTCTCCAAGGAATGCTGCTCCTCCTGAAGTTCTCTTCCTGTCATGAATACAACCTACCCAATCTGCATCTGTATACACATGAAGCTTTACATTCTCTGATTTAGAATACCATAAACCATAGTCTATAGTTTCCTTTAGATATCTGAATATCCTCTTGATTGCCATTAGGTGACTCTGCTTGGGTTCAGCTACAAATCTACCAACAATGCCAACTGCATTAGATATGTCCAGTCTAGATTAGGTTAGATAATGAGTTTACCAATCATAGATTTGTACAATGTTTTATCAATTGCTGTGGAATCATCATCTTTTGATAGCTTGCCTCCTGTTATCATGGGAGTGCATACTGGCTTACAGTCTTCCATCTGGAAGGTCTTCAATATTTCCTTCACATATTTTGACTGATTAATGAATATACCTTTATCTGTTTTTTTTACATTTAGTCCCAAAAAGTATTTTATAGGACCAATCGTACTCATTTCGAATTCATTCTGCATTTCTTTTTCAAATGTTGTACTGAGCTTGTCATTACCTCCAAATATAATGTCATCAACAAATATGGAAACTAATAGTAATCCATCAGGTGTCTCTCTTGTGAATAGGTTATAAGCTCCTGCTCCTTTCTTGAATCCAATCTTGGTAAGATAACCATCAAGCCTCTCATACCAAGCTCTTGGGGCCTGTTTAAGACCATAGAGTGCTTTCTTTAATTTTCATACCATGTTTGGTTCATCTGAAAGACTAAATCCTTCAGGTTGTTCAATGTAGACTTCTTCATTCAAATCACCATTTAGAAAAGATGATTTTACATCCATTTGATAAAATTTAAAGTCTTTGAATGTTGCATATGCCAAAAACAATTTAATGGATTCTAGTCTTCTCACAAGGGCAAATGTATCAGTGTAGTCTATTCCTTCTCTCTGCGCATATCCCTTGCATACCAATCTTTCTTTATTTCTTACTACTGTACCATCTTCAGTCATCTTGTTTCTAAATACCCACTTTGTTCCAATCACATTTTTGTTACTGGGTCTAGGGACCAATTCCCATGTATCAATTTTAATTATCTGATCTAATTCTTCTTTCATTTCATTCTTCCAATCAGAATCATTACAAGCATCTTCAACACTTAAAGGTTCAATCTATGAAAGTAAACATACCTCTTCATCCATTTCTAGTCCTTTTGCTTTAGATATGGTCAAAACACTGCTGCTCTGATCTCCAATGATGTCATCTTTAGAGTGGTACCTGGATGTGAATTTTGGAACCTTAGGTGTGTCTTCTTCTTCTGTAATTTTTGATTCTTCTCTGCTTGATTTAGGGTCATTGCATGAGAAATAAATGCAATCAAACATTTATTCAATAACAATATCTTTGCTGCTAGGTCTGGGTTCATCTTCAATCATAGGTGCATATTCATAGTACCTCTATTGAACCATAAAATTTTCATCAATCTTAACATGCGTGCTTTCAATTATCTTCTTTAATCTCAAATTGAAACATCTATATGCTTTTCTTTTGGTATAATAACCAAGAAAAATACCTTCATCACTTCTGGCATCAAACTTACCAACACCATCATTTCTCTTGATGTAGCACTTGCTACCAAATATTCTGAAATACTTTACTATAGGAACATTGCCAAACCAAAGTTCATAGGATGTCTTATCTGCTCCTGGCCTCAATAGTGTTTTGTTGATAGTACATACTAATATGTTCACTACATCTCTCCAATAGGTGTGCACAACTTTTCCTTCAATCATCATAGTGTGCACTGTATCAAGTATGATCCCGTTCCTTCTTTCTACAATCCCATTTTGCTAATGGGTTCTAGGTGCACTCAATTGTATTTTAATACCATGTTCTTCACAATAATCATAAAATTGATCAGAGGTGAACTCTCCTCCTGTATCAGATCTCAGATATTTCAGTTTCAATCTGGATTCATTCTCAACTTTAGCTTTGAATATTTTAAAATTTTAAAATTCTTTAGATTTCTTTTTTAAGAAAACAACCCACATCATCCTAGAAAAATCATCAACAAAAAAAATGAAATACATTTCTCTATAATATGATCTTGTTTGAGTAGGACCACATAAGTTTGTGTGTACCAAGTCCAATTTGTTTTCAGCTGAGTTTTGCTTGCTTCTGAAAGAACTCCTTACATGCTTACCCATAACACATTCCCTACATACTATGTCAACTAGTCTTGCAATACTTGGTAGGTCTCTAACTGCCTTGACATTACTGATCTTTACTATGTTATCAAAATTGATATGACATAGTCTCTTGTGCCATAGCCAACTGTAATCTACCTTTGCAACAAAACAACTTACATCAAATTTGAGCTGAAAAACATTATCTTTTATTTTAGAGCTTGATTCAATCATGTCTCCATCCTTGTTGTTAATGATGCACTTGTTTTCTTTGAAATCCAAATGATAACCCTTATCAAGTAGGTGTCCAACACTCAGTAAGTTATGATGTAATCCATCAACATATAGAACATCATTTGTCTTGTTCTTTCCATCCAAAGTGATAGAACCTCTGCCTATGATAGGTTTAGGAGTGTTGTCTACAAATCTAACCATACCACCTTTGTATTTTTCTAACTGAACAAATCTATCTTTGTCACCTGTCATATGATGGGAGCATCCACTATCAATGATCCAATCAGTTCTGATGTCTGCTTTGGAAATTAGGGC
>MU227039.1:1993287-2010941 GCA_018584345.1 Thuja plicata
TGCATTTGAAACTCAGTCAATTAAAGTCAATTAGGAGAAGGATTTGCCTAGTAAAATAGGACTTCGAGGATGAGAAAATGCACCAAAATTGATTAGGTTGTTAGGTGCCAATTTTGGGGTGTTACAAGGATATCTTATTAGATTTTAAATTGTTTGTATGCCTATAGAATTTAGAGGATACCATCTTCCTCTATATCCTTCAAACAATCTTGACGATCCATAGATCCCTCAAAATGGAGGCTGACACTTTCAGCCTTATCTTTTAACTATACATCCACCTTGGCTACATCATGGGATTTTAGATACACTTGGGAGAGTTCCACCATGGTGGTGCCATTAACATTTCCCCTGGGTCAGAATTGAGCCTCAACCACTTTGTTGAACTTACCAATTATAGAATCAACAAGAGTATAAGTCTCGAGGCTGAGAGGATCAGCTAACATAATTTCCTAGATGAGGGAAACATACTGATTCAAAGGAGTCTAGACCACCTGCAATGGCTCTTCCAACACTCATACCAGTTGCTTGCCAATTTTAACTTTGAATGCAAGTTTGGAGTATTGAGTCCGGAGGAACCCATATGATTCATCCCCTAGGATGCCTTTGTTTATTAACTCATCTTCCCCGAGATCCAGAATCTCTGACAAGGTATCTATCCAATCTTCATATCTCTCGATCTCTCCATGCCACTAAGAAAGGTGGCCTCTATCTACTTTGCTAAATCATTTACTTGAAAAATTCTAGGAGAGACTCGGACAAGAAAATTCTTCTGCCCCCACCTGATGAGCGATCCACTCATCTACTGCCTACGCCTTCTTCTTCATGATTTTTAGAGTATCAACACCAATATGTGGTAGTGGTATCCCAGGGACTAAGGGTCTGGGTGTTTATGAGGTGAGGGGACACACTAATTCTACTAGGAGTCCCGAAAGGTTGGCATTGGCTGCTTTTAGCTCTTGGATCTTATGAGGCTGTTTCTCATATCGGGCCTGAATAACCTGACTGGCTTCACTTAGGAGGTCTAGTTCCCCCTGATAAGTTATTTTTCCTAGAGACACCTCCATAATCACATATTCTTTGACAACTACTTCATAATCCTCTTTTTCAGCTGGAGGGGCGATGACTGTTGCTACAACATTGCCATCTGGGCCCCATCTAGTGCTGTGAAGGGTTTGGGCCTTCTTCAGCCTCTTAGGAATTTGGCCTTTGGCCAACATCTCAGAAAGTGATAGTGGGGTCATGATAGTAGTTAAGGATTTTATTTTCAGGCTTCCACTAACCATTGTAGTGGGGCAGCTGGCCCACCTATCATCATCATCCCTAAGCGTGAAGTATCTCTAGGGTTCAATTTAGGTTCCCCCCAGGGGTATTTTCTATTGTATCAATGGGGTCCTTGTCAGTTTTTTCTTTATCTCCCTCCCCATCACCCTCCAAAATTGTGTTCTCTGATGGACTGGGTGGCGGAGGAGGGAGAGGTATCTCATTGAGAGCTACCTACTAAAAAATTTCCGTAACTTTGTCAGCCGCTATATCTAGTGGTATGAGAAAACTCTAATTACCATTTAGGTCCAAGAGTGTAATGTTAGAGGTTACAGTTTCTCCTAAAGGTCCAATTTCCTCTTTAGTCGATGCTTGTTCTACCACCAGGTCATTTCTTTGTTCTTGTGGAACTTCCTTTTCTCGTTTGGCTTCATTAAGCTGGGGATCACCTTCTTTGGGGGCCGCCACATCTTCTGGCCTTGTTGAATCAAGTATGGGGACTTCAACTTCTTGTCCCTCTATCTCTTCTATGGCACAGTCAACCATACCTTGTAGTTCTCTGAGATTGCCCAGTGGGAAGAAGTTGTCGACATTCATTTGTGCTTTGTGGAGACCAACTTGTGGGAAGAAGTCATAGACATTCATCTTTATTTGTGGAGACTGACTTTCCTTTTGTTTCTTTCTCCTTTTAAGTGGTACTTTAGGCTCTATAGCTACCACTACTCTGGCAATTTTTGATTCACACACTGCACTTAATAAAATGGCCAAGGATGGAGAACCTCGTGGCGGGGGACAAGAGTCTACCGGGGTAGCTCCAAGACTAAAATTTACTCCAGAGTTTGCTGTGTCCATTAATTTTTGGGAGTGCTCCAACTTCTCACCCAACTAATCCATCAGGGGGGCCAAAATGGGATTCAGGATCTGAGGTGGGGTGCCAACTTTCTTCTTGTTGTGGGCTTTGGATTTCTCCAAGACCCGGGAACTTGAAGCTCCCAAACAATGCTTGTCTGAATAGACACTCTTTGGGCATACCTTCTTGAAATATGAGTGGTTGCGCTCAATTACTACTCTCAAGATGTCCTTGATGTCCAAAATTTCTAGTGTATCCCAATCCACCAGAGGGAGGTCCATCTTAGCTTCACCTATTTCTTTATACTCAGGGTCGTCTGGGGGCCCCGGTGTCTAAAAAAGTCCATGGGAATGTCTGGAGCTTGAGCTGTTCCATCATTCCTTTTTTTATCTTGGTGTAGTTTCACTTTTAGACATCGTCATCATCCTAGCAGTTGGCCCAAAAATCTTCTATGTGCTGAACATGGGGTTCACCCCCTTTGGCATCAACCTTCCCAGTCGCCCAAGGGGATCATTATCCTAGTGGAAAAAAGAATATTTTGCTAAGTTAAAACTACTTAGCTCATTTTTGGCTCCCCGGGACATGGCTAGGGAGCAAGAGTATTCCCCGCAAATGAAAGGGAATGTCAGGGTGGTAACTTTCTTGGTGACAGCCAAGGCATGAGCCTCCAAAATCTTCTTGTAGAAGTCTAACAAAACTATCCTATCCCCATAATGTTTGGGTAATAGGAAGGGATCTTTGGAGAAGCTAGACACCTGTATGTATGTGTGCTGGGAAAATTGGATGAAGTATCATCCCCATGCACCAACCAAATTCATGGCCTATAGAGATAATCTGTATCCTAATCACTAGTGATCTCCTTGACCTTGTGAAAGATGAAGGTGCTGTCAAATTTGCAAAAATGTGGGAAGCTCTGGTCCCACTGAATCTAGGGGAAGTGGTCCCATGGAGAGAATTGACCATGTCCTTCCCTAAGAACACCAAACATTGTTAAACCTTAGATCCCCTAGGACTCCCGAGCTAGTGGCGAGAGGACGTAGGAAGTCATGTAGAACTTTCTCTCTAAGTTGACCCTCCTCATCTAGGTGTCTACATGTTTGGCAATGATATTAGTCCAGTTGAAGTGAGCCTTGTTGGTGGTCATAGCATATAAGAAATAATACATCCAAAGGGAGAATTCCCGAGCATGTGGTTCCCTGATGATCCTGCATAAGAAGATAATTCCTGCCTGGATGGGCACCTTGAAGTCAGAGTGAGGAATCTCTTTCTGCATCTTCTTGTAGTCCCAGCTTGAAGTTTTCATCCAATGTGTGTTGAGGTGGCATCAAGCCATGTCTTCTGCACCCTCATACTGCTGGAGGGCATCATCCTTGGTGAGAGAAATAGCTCTTGCAAATTGCAAGATACACCACCCTCTGGTAGTGCCATCATGGTCCAATGTGACGATGGACACTGGGAATCTGAGGGGAGTAGGGGAAACCAACACAACAGCCATGCTGCCTTGGTGATAACCCCTAGCCAGGAGTAAAATTAGCTCTGACGCTTGTATTTAGCATGGAAAACTAGCTGCTTGAATGACTTTAGATGTCGCTAAGTTAACTAAGATGGAGTCATTGGAGCATCAAAGTTGATAGATCATTTGAATAAGGCCTTGAAATTCGGCCCAGGTGTTGACATCTGTGTCGGTGATCTCTTTAATCGTAGACTCGATTTAGGACCCATGAATTGTCCCTTTATTATTATACTTCTGGGTTAGTGGGAGCTTTGCTAATGTCTGGTCTATCTTGTTCTTCTTGTTGGTGTCTGCAGAGACACTTGGGAGTTTTGGACTCCTGGGAGGTGAAGATCCTGAAGCCATTTCTTGCTTACTTTAACCTGTACCTGCAAACTGGACAACCGTTAGTGTATAAATGTTGAGAGATTTTTGATTCTAGAGGCCTTGAGAATATCTTCTCCTTTTCACCTAAAATAGAAAATCATTAGGGCATCCTAAATGACATCATATGTTTGAAATTTTATACAATTTTAACATATAAAACACTTCTCACTTACCGAGAATCCAAAATGATAACTCAAAAAGAGGTCACGTGAGGTAGAAAAGGCAATATGAATTAATATGCTTGACACTAACTTGAAAAGCTAGTGACCGCTAGGAATAAGATAGGTGGCCTTGCTATAATACTTTAACACATGCCTACCCACTCGGCTAAGTAATTATAAAATTAGATAGCTGTTCTGGCGTGAG
Organism: Thuja plicata; assembly: GCA_018584345.1. Classification (NCBI taxonomy): domain Eukaryota; kingdom Viridiplantae; phylum Streptophyta; class Pinopsida; order Cupressales; family Cupressaceae; genus Thuja; species Thuja plicata. The sequence goes on from MU227039.1 coordinate 1,997,643, forward strand.
TGGCATGATTACCATTTGGGATGAGTTTTAAATGTTCATTCATGGGAACTAAATTCACCATTAAGGTAGAAAGGATGGAGGAGAGAGAAAACCAATAACCTACTGATGATATGACCTATACAATTGACAAACCTACCTCCTCGTCGTCCATGGCATCACCAACTAGGGTGGTGAGCCTGGTTATTGAACAAACATGGTCTGAGACCTCATAAAGAATGGGAAGACAATGGGTCTTTTAGGGACAATTCTCCTAACACCTAGCTGGGAAAATCACCTAAGAAACACCACGTTTCTAGGCAGAGAAAGAGTGAACAACACGTTGCAAACTCGCAAAATTTACAAACAAGGTAAAAATTATAGTGAGCTACCAGAGCTCACACACTCAAATTTATAGCTCCACTAACCTAACTCATAGAAAACACCCTACTGACTCTACCACATGGAGCACCCATAAGCTATTTACATCAATTTATAGCCCAGGAGGGCGGGTGCCCTTCCTTCCGAGCTGGATGACTATAAAGGGAAGAGAACGCACTAGACTCAAGAACAAAGTCATGCCGAATAGTAGATGCAACCATCGAGCAGAAAAATAGACAAAAAATACCAAGAATAGACACAAAAAAACAATGAACCAGCCGTGCAAAAACAACAGAAAACATGCGGAAAAATGAAACAAAGAAGAAACACAACAAAGCAGGAAGAAAGCCAAATAAAAATAGAAGAAAAATCCTAAGGGCCTACCTAAACCTTGAAATATAAAATGGAAGGGCCTAGAACTACATCACTCTATCACCTAAACATTCCACCAGACCTAACGAACACACCTCTGCACCTTCTAGCCCAAACGTTTCGCTTAGAGAACAAATCCCTTTGCTCTCCAGAAAAGTTGGCCAGAAGGTAACTTGTTTGCGGTAAGTGTAAAAATGAGAAGGTAAAATGCCTTAAGTAATTCCTAGGAAAGCACATCAATTACCAAAAATAACTTTGAGGAACACACCAGTAGCTAGGATTTGGACCCACAAACACCTAATGGTCACCCCTATTCTAAAGAAAAGAAAATGATCACCAGGCATGGAAGATCTGGGATCACCCGCTTGGGGATGACACTCTGGAACATAGATCTCAGAAGAAACAATGAACACAAAGGGAGACCAAGAAAGGGTGGGGCCAAAAGAGCCCAGGAGAAACAAGGAACCAAGCCAAAGAAACAAAAAGAAAGCAAGGGAAAACCATAAAGGGAAAAGAAGAAGAAAAGAAAAAGGGGGACCCGACATTTTGTGCACAAAATGCAGGGAAGGGTATGCAGGGCATAACAAATGGAAAATCGCTAGGATAGATGCCTCATGCATTTGAGAACTCTAGAACTCTAGTTGAAACATTGGGGACTTTATCATTAGTAGAGAAGTGGTGTCACGCTATGACTCCAGAATCGGGGAAACTTGCTAAGATTTTGATATTGATCTCTTCCATTGTATGTGTCCTTAGTGTCAGACGAAGGGATGAAGATCAAACCTGGATGGAGAAAAGATAGATAAAATGCACTAACATAGAAATTTTGACACCTCTGTAGATGTTTCATTTTTTCCTGAGATTCAGATCTTCTTGCCCCCTACTCCTTTATCTTCCTTTTTTTTGTTGCTTAGGCGCCCTTCACAGAGAGTGCAGTCAATCTATGTTTCTTTGATCCCCTTTAGTTATTATTATTTAAATAACTCCTTTTTGAGATGATAGCCGACCTTTGTTCTCCTGGGGAGAAACATCAATATCTAGATCAGAGAAGAATCTCAGACATCTAAAATCCCATGTGAAGAACTTCTCAGGATGAGGTTAAGGCCAAACTCATTTACCATCCATTTCTGAACCACTAAAATGCGTGAAGGGAATATCTCAACTTATGCGACCATTATGCAAAGAATACCATTCCAATAGGAGAGATAAAAACATTGGGGGCACCCAAAAGAAAAGAAACCAAAAAGGGAGAAGAAGAAGAAAGGACAGACACGACACCAAAAGACCAGGGCAAAGCCCCCAAAACTATTTATAAGGGAGGATGTGCTGGAGAGACAAACCTAAAGGATAGTTACAAGGGGTATATACATGATACATCGCCCACATAGGAGTTCATTCTTCCACCTTACGCAAATTAATGTTTCAGGAACTTCCCATTGACAGGCAGCGGGACAACTTCTCTAGTTAAGGAACTGAGGCGGTATGTGTTGGCTCCACAAATTTTGGAGATTTGAAAAGGTCTGAGCCAAAGCCTCTAGAACTTGGTATGTTTAACTTTCTTCTCTTGGGCCTTGTCCCACAAAAGGACCAGGTCTAAGAGTTGAAAAGCCTTGAATTGGGCTCTTTTCTCAAACCATTGTTTGACTACAGCTTGGTGCTTTGCAAAATGTTCTAGTGCATAGTCTCTTTGCTCTTCTAACTATACCAAGTTAAGGAGACGCACCTCAAAAATGTTATCCCGATTGTTAAAATCTTGCATGAACTATAAGATCAGGATTTGTAGGTTCACAGGAAACACTAGATTTAGTCCATACACCAGATGAAATGGGGAAGTCCCCAAAGCGGCCTTGATTCAGATGCGGTGTGTCCACAAGGAAAACCTTAGTTTCTAATGCCAATCTTAGGGATTCCTTTCAAGAAGGTGTTTGATTACCTCTAAAAGGTTCTTGTTGGTTGATTTTTCTACCCCATTTCCCTACAGGTAGTAATTACTAGAAAAATTGAGGGTAACAGCCCTATCAGATGCCCACTCAAGTAATTGGGAAGAGGAAAATGCTGGGCCATTATCACATACTAGGTAAAAAGGCATTCCAAACCTAGTGATGATCTTTTCTTCAATAAAATAGATCACTACATCCGCAGTGTTGTTCTTGCATGGTATATCCTCGGTCCACCAGGTGAAATAGTCAGTGGCAGTTAAAATATATCGGTGGTTCACTGTCGAGTTGGGATTTATCTCTCCTATAAAATCAAATTCCCATTGGGCAAAAGGTCTTGCCTCGAATATAGGTTGGAGAGGCATTTTCAGATTCCACTCCCTTGAAGTGATAGTTTGGTAGGTTGACATTTACTTATGTGTGCATAGACATCTCAAAAAACATAGGGCCAATAATAATTGACCTGGAGAAATTGATGAATGCTGGCATCAGTTGACCCATATCCAGTTCCAAAGCAACCATGGAATTCTTCTATCATTTTTTTCGCCTCTTACCAGTTGAGACATCAGAGGTATATGCCTTCATAGTTCTTTTGGAATAGGGTCCAATTCTTTATCATGAAATGTGCACTCTTTAGCTAGAGAGCCCAACGTTTACTAGGGAGGAGCCCTTTTGGGCATTGCTTATTTAGCAGAAGGTGTACCAAGTCCACATACTAGGGGTCCTGGGTGATGGATTGTGCGATGTAGGTGTGGCATTCAATATACACGTGGGTTTTAGCCATAGCTTTGCATAGCCCTTGTCCTCAGACAAGTTTCATAGGTTGCAAATCTAGATCATATTCTTGGAGGATAGCCATCCACTTCCCCTAGCGCTCACCTAGTTCACTTTGAAGTTATAAGGATTTGACGGCCTGGTCGGGGAGAAGGGCATGCACTTTTCTATGAAGGATGTAGTGTCAGAATTTCTTGACTACCCGGACAAGGGAAAATATTTGTTTTTCCAGAGGTGAATATCACACCTCTACATTCTTGAAAGGGGAGGTCATGAAAGCAATGGGTCGCTCTTCCCCTTCTGTCTTTTGGGTTAACATGACTGCAGCAGAGTGAGCAGAGGAAAAAGAATATATATGAAATGAGAGGGAATAATCTAGGCTAGCTAGGACATGGGCCTCCATGATAGCCTGATTGATTTGGGCAAAAGCTTGTTATGCCTCTAGGCTCCACTTGTTTTTCATATCCTTTTTCATCATATCGTTAAGAGGTTTTATAACCTTGGCAAAACCATTGTTAAAATGCCAGACAAAATTGATCTTCCCAAAGAAATACCTCATCTCTTTCTTACTACCCAACATTTGCAATTTTAGTAGTGCTTCAACTCGCTCAGGGTCAATAGATTTACCCTTTTTTGAAATGATATCTCCTAGAAATTTTTTCTCTGTTATTCTAAATATGCATTTATTTGGGTTGAGGGATATGCTGAATTGGCGACACCTTTTGCAAATCTTAGAAAGGTGGGTCGGGTGATCACCTCTCTCTCTCTCTCTCTCTTGAACAATGATAAATCATCCATATAGATGATTATACATTTGTTGACTAAGCCTTTGAAGGCTATGTCCATGGCTTTCTGGAACATGGACCCTAATTTAATCAACCTGAAAGGCATTCTTCTGTAGGCAAATGTTCCCCACTTGGTGGTGAATGCCGTTTTGGATCTGTCTTCAAATTTAACCATAACCTGATTGTATCTAGAGTATCCATCCATAAAGGACATCATCTGAGAGCCATTAACAATTTTTAATACCTCATATAGTGAGGGGAGGGGGTGATTATCTTTCTTTGAGACCTTGTTTAAATTCCAGAAGTCAAAACACTGTCGGATTTCTCCATTCTTTTTTTGGACTAGAACTAAATTGGCCACGCACGTGGTATGGCAGATTGGAAAGATTTTTTGGGCGGCTAATAACTTTTAAACCTCTTGATGGATAAGAGGCTCAATTAGGGGATTGAATGGTCTTTGTTTTTTCTAGAACATCCTAGTGTCCAGTTTCAGGGGGATGGTGTGTGTCATGATAGAAGTATCATAGGTTTTGAGATCTTCATACCCCCAGGAGATTACGTCAATATATTCTCAGAGGACTGCGAGAATCTTCTCTTTCTCTTTGGGAGAGAAAGAGGTGCCAATGTGGATGATCTTCTCTTCAATGCCCATCCTGATATTTATCTTTTTATATCTTCCCCCATCCAGGGTTCAGGATGATCTATCTTGAGCTCATAGGTTAGAGTCAAAGATCCATTCAAGGGAAACCATCCCCTTAGGGATTGTGGTGGTAGGTAGCTTGAGGATTCCACCCTCATTTTCTTCTTTCCCGGTATCGTCATGTTCTTCTTCTTCCATGATCTGATCTTCAAAGACACCAATGTTTTCAATGAAGGTGAGTATGTGTCTATCATCTTCAAAGACCTGAATATTGGTTATATTATCAGGTATGGAGGGAGTGGGCATCATTTCAACCAAAAATTGCCAAAGTTAGGAACCTGCCATAGGTTCTAAAGTACTGGCTGACACATCTAATGCATCCAGAACATAATTACATTTCCAAGGAATCACTTCGATACCAAAAGCATTGAAATCCTTAATTAATCTCCACGCTTGGTTACGATAAGCAATCAATAATTTATCATGACATGTGTATTGGCTCTGTATTTTCTAGACTATAAGTTCTGAGTTTCCCATTTCCCAGAGGCATGAAAATCCTTTTCTGAGGGCAAATAGGAGCCCGAGGACCAAAGCTAGGTACTCCATTACATTATTGGTGCAGTAAAATTGCAAGCAATACAATGTGAGGAAAGACTTTCCTCGGGGGTAAATCAATTCCACACCGGCTCCACAACTCTATTTAGATCAGGATCTATTGAAATTAGGGATCTAGACATTACTATTGGCATGTTACGGTTGCAAATCTTGGGAGGGGGTCACGGTTGGTTTGGGATGGGGGAAAAGTTTAGGCACATCTCCTGACTAAGTAGTTACGGGAGCTGAAACATCCCCTGGAGGAGTCTCCATAAGAGATTCCTCAGATGGTGGTCTGTTGGGTGTGCTCATGGTTTTTATTTTGGGATAGGTCCTTTCCTCTATGTTGTTCCACTTGAAAGTTTTCAAGGTGGACCTTGGTAGCATCTACACATGGTGCACATTCTAGCTCTGAATGATTTTGACAATGAACTCAACACCGAGTGATAGATAGTAGGGAGGTTAGATTTGCCTTGTCACCTTGGGAATTTACATCCTATTTTAGCTCCATGAAAATGTCAAGGATCCTTTGAGTGATGATAGGATCTTCATCAAGTATCACTCCACCCGAGATGAAATCTAAGGTCAGAATTTCTTTAGCCCTGTATAACCCAGGTTCTAATTCGGAAAAAATGATTTCGCCGACCTGTCCATAATTAGTGAGAGCCTAATTCATCTAAGGTTTTCTCTCTACCCTAATTTGGTTAGCTTATCCCTTCCAAGGGAGCCATATATGGTAGAAATCAATTGAGATATATCCATTAAAGGATTTGGACCAATTTTGACTTAGGAGCCTCCCGTAAGTCTCAGGGATGTCAACCACCTAAATGTCAATGACACTGGATATCTGGGGATCTTGTACCAACTGGATTGGGACATTTTTTAGTTCTCCTACCATTTTAACAACGGTCTTCTCCAGCTAGAAAACCGCTCCTTTGGATGGTGTGGGAGTGAGTCTGATTTTCTTGCACATGGATAGGGACATGACATTGCCCAAAGCTGTGGAATCCACTAAGAATTTGTGTAGTTTCTTACCATAAATTTTGAGTCTGAGAAAAAAGGGAGGATGTGCTGTACTACCCCAAAATTTGGCCAAGTTAGCATTGTCAAACATCAGAGACTTGGGTGTGTGGTCACATGATTTTGGGTTCTCCAAGTATTGTAGGAGAGACTTTCTCTGCTTAGAACAACTAAGTAGGACTTCCATCAACATCATGGTGGTAGTAATATTCTTCATCACTTTTGTGATGTCAAACTTTCCTTTAGGGGACCATGAACCTTTTCCAATAAAATCATGTGTATTCATAGGCATGGTCCTTTAGAAGGGGGTGGGTTAACATTCACCAAAGGGTCCGGTGGGTGATTCACAATCCGTGGTGAAACTGATGTTGTAAGGAGGCCCTTGTTTGATTGAATCTAGGTGTTATAGGGAATCATGGGGTTAGTAAAGGTTGTTGGATTAGAATGATGGGATGAAGTCATCAAAGAAACTGTGTAAGCTAGGTTCTTTCCTATCTTCTTTGCCATCACCCAAAAAGATGGTCTCACACGCAAAAGAAGAGAGGTGTGGTTCAACTGAGGATTTTGGAGGAGAGTTAGTGTTTTGTTTCCTATCAGACTGCGATATCAGGATGATCTTTTCTAGTGTGGCATAGTTTACCTCAGAATGCAAACTAGTATCATGTAGCCAACACCAGGACATCAAGGGGTGGAATTTGAGAAGTTGCACATAATGACTAGGTCCCAAACCTCCCTGAGTGTTAGGCTAAATAGGGGGATGCTGCCATTGTTTAGCATGTTGTTCCATTGTTTGTTGGGGCAAGCATTGTTGTTTCTGCTATTATTATAGTGATTCTAGGGTCCAGAGTTATTGGAACTCTATTGTCCTGAAAATATATTCCCCCTTTGGGAGGGGTTGGCCCCGTGGGACATGGGGGGTCCCATTTTCAATTGTCCCATGTCAGTGGTGAGTGACAAAACTAGTCACTAGAGGGATTTGACCTCAGCAGACAACTGGGTAGTAGTATCACAATGTAGTGAATGGGGTGGTGAGGCAGGTGTAGAGGCACTTTCTACTACTGGAGGCAAGCCTCCAGATGCTGGTGTGTGGGAGAAAGGTACTCCAGATGGTGGGGGTACTGTGTTTTGCTGCTGTGCCCAAGGAGTGTACTCTGGGTTTGGAGGATTTTGATGGGGAGTGGGATAAATGTACCAGGGTGCCAGATTCATTGTAGGGGCACACAATGTTGGATTGGGGTCATATCCTCCTGGGTAAGTTGTTCCCCTAGGCAACATGTTATAAGCTAAGCCCTGACCGATACCACTGGGAGCTTTACTCAAGTTCTAAGATAGCTTGAGGGTGAGGTTATAAACTTTAGCCAGGGTATCTATGTTGTTGGTGGCAGTGATTCTCCAAAGAAGGGTAGCCAAAAATGGGTCCAAGGAATTTAGGTATGTTTGGATAGTCACATCAATAGATGGGACAAAGGGTCCCATACACCACTTCAAGGCTCTCTAGAATCTATGGTTAAAGGTTGGCAAGGGTTTATTGGGCTCCTTCTAAATTGAGATAAACTGACTATGAAACCAGGCCAGGTCCACGTGGACCCAAAACACCGTAAGAAAGGTGGCCTCCATATCTTGCCAACTATTGATGGAGTTGGTAGGTAAGTTCAAGTACCAGTTCAACTCACTTTCTCCAAGAGACAACGGGAGCATTCTGTTGACCATATCCTCATGCTGGATGCAATGTTGATTCATAGAATCTTTATATGCCTGTAGATGTTCTTCAACGGTTCAAGGGCCTAGATGCTCATACTTGGGACAAATCTTCTCTAGATGCAGAGAAAGATCATTGACAACATTGGGGAACTATCCCATGGGAGACCTAGTGTTATTTAAGTAGGAAACCATTGGGATGTTAAGTTTGATAGTGAGATTGGTCACTAGAATGGGTTGGTTAACCTAAACATTCTGGGGGGCTACAAAGCCTCTAGTCATGGGATGGAAAGGATGCTTCTTCTGGTAGGTCTTCTTCACTCAGATGGGAGGTCTAAATTTAGCAAACTCTCTTGGGTTAGGGGTTGAACACAATATTGTTTTGAATCACAGGGGTGAAAATGACCCTAATCTATGGAAAGTTTGATGTCTAAAACTATTGCTGGGGAGCCCTCAGGAGGTGTGGTGTCAAATTTTTTAGGGGAGGATGAACTCATGCCCTCCTTCTAGTGCCAGTTTCTATTGACGAGACTTTGTGACAGCCTCACAACCGAAAGTTGAGTTGTCACCGAATAGCGAAGTATCATCCAACTTTGCCTAAAGAGGCATGCCAGAGAGTTATCTCTCCTAGCCTCCAAGCACCTGGTTATTGGGTCATGATAGTATAGGCTTAGCTTAGTTGGACAAGTGACTATTTTTTTTGAGGGGATAGCTGGTTTTGACTCATAAACCTCTAAAACTTTGGGGATAATGAGTTTCCTGCAAGCATAATCTATATCTGGAAAAGAAAGAGAAAAAGATAGAACAAGATTAGTGTAGATATCTAACTATATCCATGGCATATATTGTATTAAAATCTAAAAAGTTCCATATCTAATAAAAAATGGATACTAGATATACATGCAATCTTCAATCAAACATATATTTGTAGCAAAGCAAAGTATTTCATTGAATCATTATAGAACTGGAATAAAGGACATAAGAAAGCATACAACATGAGAAGTGTTTCACTAACTTTGGGATCATAAACAACACATAGCTTAGAGCTGAATGGTGTTCCTCATTCTTTCATTAACTTCAAATCCAACTTCATTGGTAGTTACACTAGAGGCTCCAAGGGAGCATTAATCTACTCTAAACTTATGAGAAAACAAGATTACTAATAGACTAAAATCTTGTATTACTAGTGGACAACTAAATCATCAATTTTTTGACCCTTAAAATGATGTCAGATTTTGTTGTTAGCAATAATTAAGAGGGGGGGGGGGGGGAATCAATGGCCTCAAAAACTTATCCTTAATCTAACNGGGGGGGGGGGGTGAATCAATGGCCTCAAAAACTTATCCTTAATCTAACCACCAATCAAATAAACCTCAGCTTATTATGTCCCTACAAGATGCATGCCATTAAATACTTATAATGATTAACTGTCTATCAGTTTTCCTTGTCTATCCTTATTCTTATTGATTACTGATAAGAAATATAACTATTTACCGAAATACAGTAAATATGCAGAGTATACCGATAAATCGAGTGTTAACTATGTCAAATACAAAACAATAAAGAAATGAATCATATACACATAACACATGAATTTTTAATGAGGAAACCCTGTTAAGGGAAAAACCACTAGGACCGGTACCCAAAATTTTCACTCTTCTGAAGTGAGACCTGTTAGGAGCTAACCCTGTTAAAGGTTACAAACACACTGTTAGGTGTGACCTTGTTAGAGGATTTTACACATATAGGTTGTCACTTAGTATCGGGCATCTAATGCTACCATCCTTGAATTAGACTCTCTCTTAGACTGTCAATAGGCATCGGGCATATCCAATGCTACTTTCATGAATCAACCTTTTTGGCACTCCTTGGGATGTACCTCAATATATAGAAGACTATTAAGTCCTACTTTGTTAAGAGACTTGATGCTTCAATGGTTAAACTGGAACAAATGAACTGTTTCTAATGCAACTTGAATTGTAGATTTTTAGATCTATTTAAGTACATTACCTCTTTGATCAATGTATCAATTCAATTCTTTTGTGCTCCATGATTTTTGCTCTGTGATGCCATGTTCACTGTTCTTCGGTGTCTACAGAATTCCTTAGCTCTCCTTCAGCTTGATTGATCAGTACTGCATGAATTTGTTCTTCATTAGTTTCTTTTTAGCATCCTCTTTCTTTTTCACTCCCCTTAATCCCTTTTCATGTGATACAAAAATGTATTAATCTTGTCTCTTATATAGACATAATATTCATTGATTCTTGATTCTTGATTCTTGGTGTGAAAAACAATCCAGCCAATCTGATTTAAAGCATAACTCTAGATTTATCTCATAGTTATCTTCTTGCCAACTGTACAAATCAGCTTTAAATCAATCACTTAACTCTGGTTGAATAAAACAAAGAAAACAACCAGTTAAGTCCATCTTTAGCTCTTGCCAACTAGATATTTTGTCATTTTCTGAACTCTTTGTTCCATTTGTCAACTGTTCAATTAGTCATCGGTTACAACTGCCAGTTCCATCGGTGTGACTTTAGTTAGCTTTGGGATCTCTGTCCGTCGGGAAACTCTACTTTTAGCTTGTTGAGCATCCTGTGGTTTTGCTTTGTCGGGAAACACTGTCTTCTGCTCATCGGGTATCACTGTGACTTTTCTTCTTTGCCTTTATTTATGGTGTGCACTCTGTCAGTGTTATCTGTCACTTAGTGAATATTTGACTTTTATGCATTGCTGAAAGCATAACCTTTCTTCCATTGATTATCTGAAGTCTTTGGCATTTTATACTTGACCGTACAGATGATATCAAGTTGACATCAATGACAATACACATCATTAACTAATTTAATGCCTTGCATTATCTTTAACTTAACATTATCAAACATTTAATCAGTTACATGTCATCAATCTCTCCCTTTGGCATTGATGGCAACAAACTTATATTATCACACTATACTATTTCTAGTACAATATGAAATGAAATTTATTGAGATTCATCAAACTACCAAATAGTTTGTTTTGATAACCGATAAAAATGTCTGACCACGGGTAAGCTCTGTTTTAGCTTACATTTGATTCTTGCAGCTCTCTGTGTTTCTTGTTCTGATGTGTTGTGTCCTCTCCTTGTGTCAATATCTTTCTTTCGATTGTTCTTCACATTTGATGTCTTTCTCTCTTGTCATCAGCTCTTCCTTTGTATTAACTCCTTCATACAAACTCTCTCCCTATGGATATGATCTCTCCTTGTTGGAGTAAATTTGATAATAGATAATCTCTCTCCTTTTTCTCTTAGAATAATGTGATAATATGGATAATTTCTCTCCCTTTGAAAATAATTCCAAAAAAATATTGTTACAAGTATCTGACATTCATGTCAAATAATCATTTTCCTCCTATCCATAATATATTCCTTGAATTTCCCTTATCCATCAACAATACAAAAATATGCTCTGGTGCTCAGTTCTGATATATACCTATCTGTATATAGATGTAGCTTTGAAGTTCTTCTCTTTGATTGCATCAACATGAATGATATTCTGATAATAAGTAGGCTGATGCAGACTTCAGTCTTTTACTAACTAGTAGACAAGGGTTTTACCCCTAGTCTCTTTCTCAGGTACTCAAATGTATCCTTGGGCAGTGGCTAGGTGAAGATATCAGCCAATTATTCTTTTGATTGCACATACTCAAGTATCACCTCTTTTTCTTGAACTTGTTCTCTCAAGTAATGATACTTGATGGTAATGTGTTTATTCTTTGTATGCATGACTGGATTCTTGGAAATGTTTATTGCACTAGTGTTATCACAATAGATAATCACTGGTTTTAAGATCTTCATATGCATGCCTTCCAACAACTGTTTGATGCATGCAATATTTGAGAAATTTGCAGTAGCAACAACATACTCTGCTCTTGTAGTAGACTGAGAGATGCATCCTTGCTTCTTGCTAATCCATGTGATAAGTCTGTCACCCATAAAGAATGCTCCTCCAATTGTTCTCTTTCGGTCATCAAGATTTCTAGCCCAATCAACATCGGTAAACACCTTTAGTTAAAATTTTCCTTCTCTTCTATACCATAAGCCAAATTCCTCAGTATTCTTTAGATATTTTAGGATTTGTTTCATAGAAGTCATATGTGATTCCCTGGGATTAGCAAAAAATCTAGCAATAATTCCTACTGCATGTGCAATATCTGGTCTAGTGTGTACAACATACATGAGTTTTCCAATGATTGATCAATACAAAGTCTAATTTACCTCTGTTGTCTTGTCCTCCTTTGCAAACTTACATCCAGTAGCCATCCATGTTCCAACTAGTTTAGAATCTTCCATCTTGAATATTTTCAAGACCTCTTTGATGTATTTGGATTGTGTAATGAAAACACCTTCACTTTGTTGAATGATATGTAGACCAAGAAATAACTTGATCTCTCCAAACATAGACATCTCAAACTCTATGCTCATTTCATTAGAAAATGATTTGCATAGCATATAATTGCGTCCAAATATGATGTCATCAACAAATATTTCAGCAATCAAGGTGTTAGCATCAATATCTTCCTTCAAATAAAGATTATTTTTTTCACTAGTCCTTACAAATCCAATAATTATTAGATAGGAATGAAGTCATTCATACCAGGCTCTAGAAGCTTGTTTCAATCCATACAAGTCTTTGTGAAGTCTACATAACATGTCCTTGTCTGGATCAACAAACCCTTCTGGTTGTTCAATGTATACCTCTGCTTCAAGTATTCCATTTAGGAATACTAACTTGACATCCATTTGGTATACCTTGAATCCTTTGAATGCAGCATAAGAAAGTAATATTCTTACTTCTAGCCTAGAAATGGGTGCAAAGGTCTCTCCATAGTCTATACCTTCCTCTTGTGCATACCCCTTGCATACTAGTCTTACTTTGCTCCTTGTGACTACTCCATTCTCATTCAACTTATTCCTGAATATTTATTTTGTACCGATGACATTCTTGTCATCTGGTCTTGGCACAAGTGACCATGTTTTGTTCTTCTCAATCTGCTCAATCTCATCATTCATAGCACTTATCCATTCCTCATTATCTAGTGCAACATTGACAGATTTTGGCTCAAACTCACAAATTAAACA
>MU227039.1:2013800-2025862 GCA_018584345.1 Thuja plicata
GGTGAATCACTGGCCTCAAAAACTTATCCTTAATCTAACCACCAATCAAATAAACCTCAGATTATTATGTCCCTACAAGATGCATTCCATGAAATACTTATAATGATTAACTGTCTGTCATTTTTCCTTGTCTATCCTTATTCTCCTTGGTTACTGATAAGTAGTATAACTATTTACCAAAATATAGTAAATATGCAGAGTATACCAATAAATCCAGTGTTAGCTATGTCAGATACAAAAAAATAAAGAAATGAATCATACACACATAACACATGATTTTTTAACGTGGAAACCCTGTTAAGGGAAAAACCACTGGGGTCGGTACCCCAAATTTTCACTCTTCTGAAGTGAGTCCTATTAGGAGCCAACCATGTTAAAGGTTACAAACACACAGTTAGGTGTGACCTTGTTAGAGGATTTTACACATATAGGTTGTCACTTAGTATCAGGCATCTAATGCTGTCATCCTTGAATCAGACTCTCTCTTAGACTGTCAATAGGCATCAGGCATATCCAATGCTACTTCCATGAATAAACCTTTTTGGCACTCCTTGGGATGTACCTCAATATATAGAAGACTGTTAAGTCCTACTCTATTAAGAGACTTGATGCTTCAATGGTTAAACTGAAACAAAATGACCTGTTTCTAATGCAACTTGAATTATAGTTTTTCATATCTATTTAAGTACATTACCTCTCTGATCAATGTATCAATTCAATTCTTTTGTGCTCCATGCTTTCTTCTCTATGATGTTGTGTTTACTATTTGTCAGTGTCTACAGAATTCCTTAGCTCTCCTTCAGCTTGATTGATTAGTAATGCATGAAGTTGTTCTTCATGAGTTTCTTTTTAGCATCCTCTTTCTTTTTCACTCCCCTTAATCCCTTTTCATGTGATACATAAATGAATTAAGCTTGTCTCTTATATAGACATAATATTCATTGATTCTTGATTCTTGGCATGAAAAAAAATCTAGTCAATTTGATTTAAAGCATAACTCTAGATTTATCTCGTAGTTATCTTCTTGCCAACTGTATAAATCAGCTTTAAATCAATCACTTAACTCTGGTCGAATAAAACAAAGAAAACAACCAGTTAAGTCTATCTTTAGCTCTTGCCAGCTAGATATTTTGTTGTTTTTTGAACTCTCTATTCTATCGGTCAACTCTTCAGTTAGTCATCAGTTACAACTACCAGTTCTATCGATGTGACTTTAGTTAGCTTTGGGATCTTCATCTGTTGGGCAACTCTACTTTTAGCTCGTCAGGCATCCTATGGTTTTGATTTGTCGGGCAATGCTATCTTCTGCTCATCGGGTATCAGTGTGACTTTTCTTCTTTGCCTTTATCGATGGTGTGCACTCCATCAGTGTTATCTGTCACTTAGTGAATACTTAAATTTTATGCATTGTTGAAAGCATAACCTTTGTTCCATTGATTCTCTGAAGTCTTTAACATTTTATACATGACCGTACAGATGATATCAAGTTGACATCAATGAAAATAAAAATCATTAACTGATTTAATGCCTTGCATTATCTTCAACTTAACATTATCAAACATTTAATCAGTTACATGTCATCATTTTTATTTATAGAAATCTCTAACTACCTAATGGAATAAGCCTACGCTAGCTATTTACATTATATTACATTATTTACAGCCGGTACTACCTGCACTTTCAAAAACTCCTAATATAATATAATCATTTGAGAAGAGAAGACAAGAAAGAATGGAAAGAGCCCTGGGAAAACCATCATTGGAAAGAGTATCCTTGTAATTGAAAATGTGATGGATCTTCCTTAAGTGACCTGGGCCATATGCCTTCTTTAATGTTCTTCTGTACTTTAGTGACTTGGGCAAGTAGAGGTACGCTAGAGAGTAAATACTAGAATGACGCCTCAGGGTCCGGGAGGTGTCTACAATGAACCAATGGACTAACAGTGACTGGTCATGCCAAGAGGGACAACCAAGGACCTGGAAAAATGCTATAGATAGTGATTGGTCAGTTTGAGGGAGCTGTCAACACTCATCACTATAAAGAATACAAAATTGGGAACCCGGAGTCCAGGGTCCGGGAGCTTACACTCAAAGAATAAAGAATGAGATTATGCGCAACTTCCGCTGAAGGATCCCCAGAGTCTAAGATATCTTACTGGCTTTTAAATTTTTCATATGCCTCCAAAATATGGAGGATACCATCTTCCTCTATATCCTTTAAACAATCTCGATGATCCACAGATCCCTCAAAATGGAGGCTGACACTTTCGGCCTTATCTTTTAACTCCACAAACACCTTGGCTACATCATGGGATTTGAGAAACACTTGGGAGAGTTCCACCATGGTGGTGCCATTAACATTTCTCCCGAGTCAATATTGAGCCTCAATCACTTCATCAAACTTACCAATTATAGAATCAATGGGAGTATAAGTCCCAGGGCTGAGAGGATCAGCTGATGTAATTTCCTAGATGAGGGAAGCATATTGATCCAAAGGAGTCCAGATCACCTATAATTGTTCTTCCAACACTCATACCAGTTGCTTACCATTTTTAACTTTTAATGCAAGTCTAGAGTATTGAGTCTGGAGGAAACCATATGATTCATCCCATAGGATGCCTATGTTTATTAACTCATCTTCCCTGAGATTCAAAATATCCAACGAGGTATCTCTCCAATCTTCATATCTCTCAATCTCTCCGTGCCACTGGGGAAGGGTGGCCTCTATCTGCTTTGCTAAATCATTTACCTAGAAAAATCTGGGAGAGACTCAGACAAGAAAATTATTATCACCTTCACCTGATGAGAAATCCACTCATCTACCACTAACGCCTTCTTCTTCATGATTTCTAGAGTATCAACATCACTCTGTGGTAGCGGTGTCCTTGGGACTTAGGTTTCAGGTGTTTTGAAGGTGAGGGGGTGCCCTAATTCTGCTAGGAGTCTTGAAAGGTTGGAATTGGATTCTTTTAGCTCCTAGATCTTATGAGACTATTTCTCATATTGGGCCCAAATAGCCCAACCCACTGTACTTAGGAGGTCTAGTTCCCCCTGCTAAGTTCTTTTGCCTAGAGACACCTCCGTAATAACATATTCTTCAACATCTAATTCAGAATCCTCTTTTCCTGGTACAGGGGCGGCGACTGTTGCCACAACATTGCCATCCGAGTCCCTTCTAGTGTAGTGAAGGGTTCGGGCCTTCTTCAACCTCTTAGGAATTTGGCCTTCGACCAACATCTTGGCAAGTGATATTGGGCCCGTGATAGTAGTTGATGCTTTTCTTTTCTGGGCTTCCACTAACTATTATGGAGGGGCAGCTGGCCTACCTTTCATCATCATCCCTGAGCTTGAAGTATCTCCAAGGTTCAATTCAAGTTCCCCCCAACATATTGTCCATTGTCTCAATGGGGCCCTTATCTATGTGTTCTTTATCTCCCTCCTCATCACCCTCCAAAATGGTTTTCTCCAGTGGACTAGGTGGTGGAGGAGGGAGAGGCAGCTCATTGAGATCTACCTACTAAAAAATGACCACAAATTTGTCAGCCGTTGTATCCGGTGGTTTGAGAAAACTCTGATTACCCATTAAGTCCAAGAGTGTAGCATCAGAGGTTACAATTTCTCCTGAAGGTTTGATTTACTCTTTAGCCAGTGCTTGTTCTACAAATGGGTCATTTTTTTGTTCTTGTGGCACTTCCTTTTCTCCTTTGGCTTCATTAAGCTAGGGCTCACCTTCTTCGTAGGCCGCCACATCTTCTAGCCCTGTTGAATCAAGTATGGGGACTTCAAATTCTTGTCCCTGTATCTCTTTTATAGCATAGTCAACATACCTTGTAGCTCTCCAAGATTGTCCAGCGGGAATAATTCATTGACATTGATCTATGCTATCTCTGGGGGACTCGCTGGATGATCCTCTTTTTTGGAGGAGGAGGAGGAAGAAATCACCTCAACCTTTGGTACATCTTTGGGCTCCAGGCCCCGATTCTTGCTTTGCAGAGACCAACTTGAATTTTGTTTCATTCTCCTTTTAAGTGGCACTTTGGGCTCTACAGTTGCCATTGCTCCGATGATTTTTGATTCACACGCTGCACTTAATAAAATGTCCAAGGATGGAAAAAATCCTAGCAGGGGACAAGAGCCTACCGGGGTATCTCCAAGACCAAAAGTCACTCTGGAGTTTTTTGTGTCCATTAATTTATGGGAGTGCTCCAACTTCTCACCCAACTTCTCCATCAGGAGGGCCAAAACAAGATTCGGGACCTAAGGTAGGGTGTCAACTTTCTTCTTTCTATGGGCTTTAGATTTTTTTGAGGCCCAGGAACTTGAAGCTCCCAAACAATGCTTGTCCAAACACACACTCTTTGGGTAGACCTTCTCAAAATATGAGTGACTGCACTCAATTACTACTCTTGAGATGGCCTCGATGTCCAAAATTTCTGGTGTATCCCAATCCATCAGAGGGAGGTCCATCTTATCTACACCTATTTCTTTATACTCAGGGTCTTCTAGGGGCCTGGTGTCTGAAAAATTATGTGGGAATGTCCAGAGCAAGAGCTGTTCCATCATTCCTTTTGTTATCTTGGTGTAGTGTCACTTTTAGACATTGTAATCATCTTGTCAGTTGGCCCAAAAATCTTTTATGTTCTGAACATGGGGGTTCACCCCCTTTGGCATCAACCTTTCCAGTCGTCCAAGGGGATCATAATCCTTGTGGTGGAAAGAATATTTTTCTAATTTAAAACTACTTAGCTCATTTTTGGCTCCTCGGGCCATGGCTAGGGAGCATGAGTATTCCCCACAAATGAAAGGGAATATCAGGGTGGTAACTTTCTTGGCGGCAGCCAAGGCACAAGCCTCCAAAATCTACCTGTAGAACTCTAACAAAACTGCCTTGTCCCCACAATGTTTGGGTTATAGGAAGGGCTCTCCAAAAAATCAAGACACTTGTATGTATGTGTGCTGGGAAAAATGGATGAGGTATCATCCCCACACACCAACCAAATTCATGGCCTACAGAGATAATCGATATCCCCGATCACCAGTGATCGCCTTGACCTTGTGAAAGATGAAGGCATCATTGACTTTGCAAAAAAGTGGGAAGCTCTGGTACCACTTAATCTAGGGAAGTGGTCCCATGGAGAGACTTGACTAGGTCCTTCCCCAAGAACACCAACCGTTGTTAAACCTCAAATCCAATGGGACTGCTAGGCCAGTGGCTAGAGGATGTAGGAAGTCATGTAGAACCTCTTCTCTAAGTTGACCCTCCTCATCTAGGTGTCTACATGTTTGGAAATGATATCAATCTAGTTGAAGTGAGCCTTGTTGGTGGTCATACCATATAAGAAATAATACATCCAGGGGAGAATTCCTGGGTATGTGGCTCCCCAAAGATCCTAAATAAGAAGATAATTTCTGCCTAGATGGGCTTCTTGAAGTTGGAGTGAAGAATCTCTGTCCACATCTTCTTGTAGTCCCAACGTGAAGATTTCATCCAATGTGTGTTGAGGTGGCACCAGGCATTGTCTTTCATGCCGTCATACTACTAGAGGGCCTCGACCTTGCTGAGAGAAACAACTCCTATGAATTGCGGGATACACCACCCTCTGGTAGTGGTGTCATCGTCCAATGTGATGATGGACACTGGGAATCCAAGGGGAGTAGGGGAAACCAACATAGCAGCCATATTGCCTTGGTGATAACCCCTAGCCAAGAGTAAAATTAGCTCCAACGCTTGTACTAAGCATGGAAAATCAACTCCTTGAATGATTCTAGATGCCACTAAGTTAACTGAGATTGAGTCGTTAGAGTGTCAAAGTTGATAGATCATTTGAATAAGGCCCTGCAATTTAGCCCAGGTGCTAACATCTGTTTCGGTGATCTCTTTAAGTGTAGACTCAATTCAGGACCCATGAATTGTCCTATTATTATTATACTTTTGGGTTAGCAAGAGCTTTGCTAATGTCCGCTCTATCTTGTTCTTCTTGCTGGTGGATGTAGAGACACTTGGGAGTTCTAGACTCCCAAGAGATCTTGAAGCCACTTCTTTCTTACTTTAACCCGTACCAGTAAACTAGACAATCGTCAGTACATAAACGTTGAGAGATTTTGGATTCTAGAGGCCTTAATAATATCTTCGCCTTTTCACCTGAAATGGAGAATCATTAGGGCATCCTAAATGATATCATATTTCTGAAATTCTATACAATTTTAACATATAAAATAATTCTCACTTACTGAGGATCCAAAATGATAACTCAAAAAGAGGTCGCATGAGGTAGAAAATGCCATATTAATTAACACACTTGAAAAGACAACGAGCACTTGGAATAAGATAGGTGGCCTTGCTATCGTACTTTAACACGTGCCTACTCACTCGACTGAGTAATGACAAAATTGGACAGCTATTCTAGTGTGGGTGGCATGAATTCCATTTGGGATGATTTTTAATTTTTTTTTTGTGGGAACTAATTTTGCCATTAAGGCAAAAAGGATGGAGGAGAGAGAAAACTAACGGTCTGCTGATGATCTAACCTCTGCAATTGACACACCTACCTCCTCATCATCTAGGGAATCACCAACTAGGGTGGTGAGCCTGGTTATTGAACAGACATGGTCTGAGACCTCATAAATAATGGGGAAGACAATGGGTCTTTTAGGCACAATTATCCTAACACCCAGCTGGGAAAAACACCTCAAAAACATCATGTTTCTAGGCAGAGAAAGAGAGAACAATGCACTGCAGACTCACAAAATTTACAGATAGGGAAAAACTTATAGTGAGATACCAGAGCTCACAGGCTCAAACCTATAACTCTGCTAACCAAATTCATAGAAAAAATCCTACAGACTCTACCACACGGAGCACCCACAAGCTATTTACAACAATTTATACCCCAGGAGGGCAGGCACCCTTCCTTCCAAGTTGGACGGCTATGAAGGGAAGAGGATGCACGAAAATCAAGGATAGCATCAAGCTGAATAATAGACGCAACCCTAGAGCAACAAAATTGATGAAAATGACCAAGAACAAACAAAAAAAACAACAAACCAACCACGCAAAAATAGCAAAAAAGACGTGGAAAAATGAAACAAAGAAGAAACACAGCAAAGCAAGAGTAAAACCAAAGAAAAAAGGAAGAAAAAGCCCAAGGGCCTACCTAAACCCTAAAATGTTGAATGGAAGAACCTACAACTAATTCATTCTATCACCTAAACACTCCACCAGACCTGACGAACACACCTCTGCACCTTCTAGCCCAAACATTTTGCTCAGAGAACAAACCACTTCGCTCTCTAGAAAAGTTGGCCAAAAGGTAACTTGTTTGCAGTAAGTGTAAAAATGACAAGGTAAAATGCCTTAAGTAATGCCTAGGAAAGTGCATTAATTACCGAAAGTAACTTTGAGGAATACACCGAAAGCCAGGATCTGGAC
Source organism: Thuja plicata (assembly GCA_018584345.1). Taxonomy (NCBI): domain Eukaryota; kingdom Viridiplantae; phylum Streptophyta; class Pinopsida; order Cupressales; family Cupressaceae; genus Thuja; species Thuja plicata. Next base: position 2,021,229 of record MU227039.1, read on the forward strand.
CCACAAACACCTAACGGTCATCCCTTTTCCAAAGAAAAGAAAAAAATCACCAGGCACAGAAGATCCGGGATCACCCACTTGGGGATGACACTCCAAGACATAGATCCCAGAAGAAACAACAAACAAAAAAGGGAGACCAAGACCAAGCAGGGCCAAAAGAGCCCGAGAGAAACAAGGAACCAAGCCAAAGAAACAAAAAGAAAGCAAGGGAAAAGAAAAAAGGGAAAAGAAGAAGAAAATAAAAAGGGGGACCCGACATTTTGTGCACAAAATTTAGGGAAGGGTATGCAAGGCATAACACATTGGTTCACATCATTCCTTTACATTCACAAAGATATCTTTTATCTAGATTGGTGTTTGATGGCTACTACTCAAAGGGATTAGTTAACTTGCTGAGATGTTTGTTCATATTTTTGGCCTCTATGGTTAAGTGCATACATGTTCCTTTTCCATTTATGTCAAATGAGGGAAATATGCATGTGAAATACCTTGAAAAACCTATAGGGGAGAGATATTCTAAAGAGGATAAATTTTCAATATGAGAGACATTGTAGAGAGACTTTGGAAGAAATATTTTGATATTGTTGGTAGTACTATTGATTTGATTTATTTGTGCATTAATTTTTTTCAAATCATATGTTTCTATCAATGCCAAAGGGGGGATTGTTGGAATATTATGCATATATGTGATGACATTGGTATTTTTTCATTGATGTCAACATATTCATGTTGTCTGAGACAATGTTCTTGTAATGTTTAGTGAGATGTTTGGTCTAGTGTAGCTACTATATTTAAGATCAGTGTATGTGGACATATAATTTGTGTTGAGGGGTCTCTTTAGTTGATTCATGTCAACTTATAGGGGTTAGCATGGTGATTTATGTGAGCTTTTGGTTTTTGTGTTGAGACTGGTATTTTTGGATGTTCAGTGGAGATATTGTGAGTGTATTTGGTTTGGTGAGGTTCATTATTGTAATATTTTGATATGTGGACCTATGTGACATGTTTGGAATATTGATGTGTATCCTCAACTCAATTGGTTTGTGATTTGGAATCCTGCAAGCAATTTTTTTTGATAGAGGTTGTTATTTTGTTCTTGAGGTTCAGTTTAGATATTTTGATGAATTCAGAGTCTAGAGTTGATGTGGATGTTTCTAGATCATGATTCTATTGTGTTGCTATCTCATATTGATTGAGATGATCACATTTGGTGATTTCTAGTTGGTAAGGTTTTGTTCTTCATGTTCTTAGCTGAATTAGTGGTGTAACATGTTGTTGACATTTGAGGATGAAGAATTGGGACCGTGCTATGTCTTAGCCAAAATTCATTGGTTCATATTAAATATTGTATTGTGTATGATTGAAATTTTATAATTCAGGTCCTTGGATGACCTTATGAGGAATAGGTTGAAAATTTGTATAAATATAATTGTATCCTTTTGTGGATCATGTGTGATGGGTGCTAGAGTGTGTGAAGAGGTATGAGTGGAATCTCCAATTGAGACAAAGATCAGAAGGTGGTATATTTACTTCAATGAAATTGATCCAAGCACGTTGAAGATGCTATTATCCAGTTCATAAATTGTGGATTTTTGTCCATGATTGTTGTAAGGTAGTGATCCTTTCCAAGATTTTAGCCCTTATTGTATTTGATTAGTGAGCTCTAGGAACTATTCCTGAATGCATGTGCATTCTATTGTAATATCTCTAACATGGTATAATATTTCAATAGATTACATCATCTTACGGGTTCACCCCCACCATGGTTTTTACCTTGACCAGGTTTTCCATGTCAAAAATCTTGGTATTATGTGTTCTTGATGTGTTGTAGATTTATTCTTTACTCTTCTTTCTTCAAATATGAAGTTTAAGGTTAAATTTTTTATGAAGTTTGAAGTGTTGGTCATAACTGATTCACACCCCCTCTCAGTTGCGTGTTTCCTTATCTCTAGTAGTAATATTGTATTGCATATTGTAGGGAATGATGTAAAGTTATCAATGAAAATAATCTTCCTTGTAAATGTGAATAAACCAGACCAATTCTTGTGTGAGTGTTGCGTGAAACTAGTAATTACTTGTGACTCCATGAGGTTATGTTCTAAGTATGAGAAAACATATGTCTCTTGTGTTCTTTTCTTGATTTTCACCCTACTAAGTGTCTGTTGATGAAAATTATTCAATTTTGTATTGTCATTGATGTTTACACAAATGTCTAATCCTATCCAAGCATAGACAGTATTTTCCAAGCTCTCTTGGGCATTGAAGAAGACCAAAGTGATTTTCAGTTCTAACCGAGTTCACTCGGGCATTGTAGTAATGGTCGGGCATTGAAGGATTACAATGTTGAAAAAGTTATGCATTTAGTGTTAGCCAACTAACAACATTTTACATTTTATGTGTAACTGGTTATATGCAGCCGAAAAACTTAAGTTTTATTATTTATTTGGAAGGTTATTCAAGCCAACTTGACAAGGCCTATCATATATATACAAGGTAAAGTTTGGATTGAATGCGTGAGATGTCTGTGAGTTTTGATATGAAGAGTGAAGACAAAATTAGATGGTATTCTGATTAAAGATAGAACATCTAGATAGAGCTATAATAGAATATTTGATTAGTGAGGATTCAGTATAAAGCCAGAAATGAGATCTGAATTAGCAAAGACATTTGCTTCATCAAACAGGTCAATCCATTGTTACTCTCTAACAATTGTAGCAGTGATCCAAATCTCTTTACAAAGTAGATTTAAGAGTCTTTCATAAATCCTCTCAAAAGGTAACATTTCTACATTGAAGTTTTTGAAGGCCTCTCACAAGGCCACTCCTTACAGGGTGATTAAATCCTCTAATAGGGTCACACCTCACAGTGTGTTTTGTCACCTTTAACAGGGTTGGCTCTTGATATGGCTCACTTTAGAAGAGTGAAAAACTGTAACTAGTTGCAATTGGTGGTTTTCCCAAATTGGGTTTTGGTGTTAAATATTGGTGACATCTGTGTACATGTTATTTTCTTTATACTTTTTTTTTTCTGCATTTAATCACTAAAGGATAATCACAGTTAACATCTTAAAGTTTTCTTTGTTAACCGGGTGACAGTAGAATATCTATGTTAACCGAGCAACAATGATAAGTTTGATTAAGAAATCTAAGGGACTTGGATTTGTTTTTGTGGTAATTGATTCACCCCTCCCTTCTCAGTTACTCAACTCATTTCCAATAATTGGTATCAAAGAATTTGGTGCTTTTAGGGAAGGTTTCAAGGCCTAAGCTAAATTTTAGAGATGTATTACAAAAAGGAGATCCCCAAGCTTAACAAAGACAACTTCGCTACATGGAAAGATTTGATGAGGCTACATCTATCTACTATTGAAGACACTGGTTTGCAATTCTTAGATCACAAGTATGTGGAACCACCAAGACCTATGTCTATGGATCAGATGATGGACATGAAGAATCATAACATAACGATGATTGATATTGCTTCCTCACTCAGCTGTTCCAAATTTGATGAAGTCAAGGATTGCCCTACTGCCTATGATATGTGGAAGAAACTGCATGATATGGAGGAGATGAAAATGTAAAGAGGTCCAAAGAAGAAAGTCTCAGAGGTCAGTTTGATCAGATGAAAATGAAAGAAGGAGAATACATTACAAAATACAATGAAAGAATCAAGAAAAGTGTCAGTGCCATCAGAGATGCCAGTGGAACAATTAAAGAAAAAACAATGGTTAGTAAGGTATTGAGAACTTTACTTCCTATCTATGCAATTAGAGTTTCAACTATTCAAGAGATGAGGTGCAGTAATGATATAACTCTGGATGCATTGGTTGGAAGGCTTACAACGTTTGAGTTGGACAATTTTGACAATTATTTTCCTAATCCTAGAAATTTTGAGTCTTCATTCAAAGCTAAATTAAACCTTGGTAAGATGGATAGAAACTCAAAAGGAAAACAAACTGACAGTGATAATGATGATGATTTTGATGATGAAGATCTAGAAATCATTGAAGCATTACTTGAAAAGAGAGCTGCCAAAGGAAAGTACAAAGGAAGAATACCATTGATTTTCTTTTCATGTGATGAGGTTGGTCACATTGATGCTAAGTGTCTAAACAAAGAAGACAAATGTGAAAAAAAGTTCAACAAGTACAAAGGCAAGAAAGATTTCTGTCTATGCTGGAAACCTACCTGTTGGGAGCACGCTCAGACATGCAAACATTAGAGGATATAAACCATTTAATCTACATTAACATGTCTAAAAGCATACTCTAAAAACAACCATAGCTTCCACCATGACCTCTTATGAGCTGAACAAGGGCACCCAAAGCCTTGTTGATTTTATCTTAGAGAGGTTTGTGGGTGTGCTCTCCCAACACAATATCAAATCCCACTATTGATCTTTGAATGTAAACTAAGATGCAAACTAATGAGGCAATGAAAGGCTCAAGAACAAGTATGAGGAGCTTGTCTCAAGCTATTCATTTGAATGCAATGAGAATGAAGATGCGCACTATGTTAATATGCTATGCAAGATCAAATGAAACTAAAACTAGATTCCTTCACCATTATCCTAGCATGTGATTTCTAGATTATAAACTAAAAGCATGAAAACATGAATATGCACTAAGAATTCTA